>CAUYQG010253068.1:0-59191 GCA_963574415.1 Tarsius wallacei
GTATGTCTTCTTTTGAGAAATATCTATTCATGTCTTTTGCCCACTTTTTAATGGGGCTGTTTGTTTTTTTCCTTTCGGCACGTTTGAGTTCCTTGTAGATCCTAGATGTTAGGCCTTTGTCAGATATACAGTTGGCAAATACTTTTTCCCATTCTGTGGGCTGTCTCCCTGCTCTCTTGATGGTTTCTTTTGCTTTGCAGAAGCCTGTTAGTTTGTCTTTAATTTTTTTCAACAATGTTTTGCAGTTTTTAGTGTCTAAGTCTTATGCTTCTGTTGTCTAATTTATGTCGGTGTATTTTATTTTTGATGCTATTGTAAATAAAATTGTTTTCTTAACTTAATTTCAGATTATTTATTAATAGTGTATGGAAATGCAATTATTTTTGTATATGGACATTGTTCTTCAACCCTTCTGAACTTGTTTATGAGTTCTAATAATTTTTGGTGAATTCTTAGGACTTTATTGTTACAGCATCATGTTATCTGCAAATATAGTTTTACTCTTCTTTTCAGATCTAAATGCCTTGTATTTATTTTACTTGCCAATTGCTCTTGTTAGAACTTTTAGTACAATATTGCATAGAAGTGATGAGAGAAGATACTTCTGTTTTGTTTCTGATCAGTCTTTCATTAATTAAGATAATGTTAGCTGTAGGCTTATCATAGTAGGTCTGCTTTATCAGGTTGAGAAATTTCCCTTCTATTCCTAACCTTTTGAATGTTTTTATTATGAAAAAGTGTTGGAGGGTTGAAAGCTTTAAAAAAAATTTTTTTTAATCTAATAAGATGTTCATGTAGTTTTTATCCTTTATTCTAGTAATATGTTTTATTGCATTGATTAGTTTTTATATGTTGAACTAGCCTTGCATTTCTGGATAAATTCCACTTTGTCATGGTATATAATCCTTTTTGCTGAATTAATTTTGCCAGAATTTTATTTAGAATTTTTGCATCCTTATTCACAAAGAATATTGGTCTAGAATTTTCTTTTCTTGTGATGTCTTTTCTGATTTTGGAATCAACCTCATAAATAAGTTGGGAAGTGGCTTTTTAGAAATTTTTAATTTCATCTAGGCATTTAGTTTGTTGCCATTCAATTGTTCATAGTATTTCCTTATAGTCATTTTTATTTTCATGAGGTTGGCCATCATACTCCCTTTTTCATTCCTGATTTTAATTACTTGGGACCCCTTTCCTTTTTTCTTGGTTAGTTTAGCTAAAGGATTGTCAATTTTGTTGAAATTTTCAAAGAACTAACATGTGTTTTGATTTATTAGTCCTTCAAATATTTTTTTGTTCTTTCCTTCTCTTTACTCTCCTTTTGTGACTCCAGCAACATGTATGTTAGAATATTTGATGTCGGCCTGCAGGTCACTAAGGCTCTGTTCAATTTTTAAAATCTAATATTGTGTGTGTGTGTGTGTGTGTTTTAAAATTATTTATTTATTTATTTATTTAGACTTGATGTCTCACTCTATTGCCCAGGCTGGACTGCAGTGACACTGTCATGACTCACCACAGCCTCGACCTCCTAGGCTCAGATGATTCTTTTGCCTTAGCCTCCCAAATAGCCGGAACTACAGGCATGTACCACCATACCGAGCTAATTTTTTTATTTTTATTTTTGTAGAAACAAGATCTCACTATATTGCCTAGGCTGATCAATGTGCTTTATTTTGATTAAGTTCTATTGCTGTGTTTTCAAATTCACTCATTTCTTTTTCTTCCACAGTGTTTAATCTGCTATAGCTCATTCAGTGAATTTAAAATTTCAGATACTGTGTTTCTCACTCCTAGAAGTTCTACAACCACATCCACACACACATTGCACACTGTCACACTGAACAAATGAATAGATGGGACAAATAGAAAGCAAATAGCAAGATGATAGATTCAATAAAGATAAATATATATATATATGTGTGTATATATACAAACACACACATTTATATATGCACATTCGTATATAGATACAGCTATCATTTTCTCTTTTTATGTTCATATTTTTGTTTAAATGCTTAAACATAGTTATAATAGTTGCTTTGCTTGTCTGTTGGCTCTGTAATCTTTTTAAGTTCTACCTCTCTGTTGACTGATTTTTTTTTCTTCTGAATTATAGGTCACATTTCTTGGCATGACTTATCTTTTATTTGATGCTGAACAGTCAAAATGTTATGTCATTGAGAGTCTTGGTTTTGTTATCTTCCTTTAAACAAAGTTGCTTTTTGTTTTGAACAATAAAAACATGTTAAAAAAAAAAACAAACATTGTTTTCATGTGCACTGACCTATTAACTTAAAATTTTTCCTTCCACTGGATTAAAAAATAATCTTATTTCTGAAGAAAGAAAATATTTCAATTCTTTTTCATTTGTGGATATTATTCTATTGATAATTTTTTCTATAATAGAAATATATATTTTTGTTCACCCACTAGAAACCATGTGCTATGTATTCATATGGACTTATAATGAATATATCTATCTTTATGAAGAAATTAACAGGAGTTGAGTTTATTATGAAAAAAACCCCTTTAATTTAAAGTAGAAACAACTAGGTTATGTAAAGCATGGGGGTTGAAAGTGCTGCCTTATAAGCAGTAGATGCTAATTGTGTATCCTGGACTTCCCTGATTTCACTTCTACTCTTGCCAAGTTCAACAAGAAATTTTATGTTTGTTCATTGCTGTAATTCAAGCTCCGTCATTCTCGTGATGGTGCACAAAAACATGCAACAACAATAATGAATGCCACTCAGCAAGACACTGCCACATGTTGACATGAACACAGTTGTGAGACACTGATACACCAAGGTTTTGAAACCTTATCAAGTTGTTTGTACCATGCTGCCAATGTAAACTCAGTGGTAAGTTCGCGAATTTAATTGTCAGGCTTTTAATGTCTCCTTGTCCCACTGCAGACCACAAGCTGGTAGTCACAAGAGGAATGCTCTTCTGAGAATTCTCATGCTTTCCTGTCACTTTAACAGGGGGCTCAGTAGTAGTTTTACTCTTTCAAGGGGCATAGAATTGTTAATGGTCTATTCTTTTTAATGAGCTTAATTTTGAGAGGGTTCGGAGGGACTGGGCGATATGTTCTTTATACAAGTTTTTGCCATGAGTTTTTCAGAGTAAAACCAATTCCTTTGAGCTCCCAGACTTTCCTTCCTATTGCCTTTCTTTTTATAAATTTTTTAAAAATAAATTTTTAAATAAATTTTTAAAATAAATCTATCTTAAGGCAGTAGATAAAATTCAAAAAATTCAAAAAATTCAAAACAATTCAGATATTAACAATTAAAACTTGAGGATGATGTGGGAAAGGATAGGTTCTTTTTGCAAATTTAAAAAAATTTTTTTAAACTTCATTTTATTATAGGGATGTGGGGTACAAGTGAGGATTCACTACATAAGAAGGTTGTGTGTAGGTGAGGTTTGGGCTTCTAACTGGCTCTCACTTTCCCTGGTAATGAACCAAGTACCCTTTGTGTTGTCACATGCCCTCTACCCCCCTCCTTCCCTTCCTCCCCTAGCAGTGCCCAGTGACTGCCAATCCCTCCCTTGCGCTAGATCTTTACCCAGTTTGGGTATCAGTGTGATGTTAGCTTCATAAATGATTTGGGAAGAGTTCCATCTCTCTTGATTGCCTGGAATACTGTCAATAGGATTGTATGTTATGTAGAATTCCACTGGAAAGTCATCTGGTCCAGGGCTTTTTTTTTCTGTAGGTAGTTTTCTTATGGCGGAATTGATTTCCTGGGTTGTTATTGGTCTATTTAAGGTCTCAATTTCTTCGTTTTAACCTTGGGAGGCTGTGTGGTGTCAGAAAGTTCTCCATTTCATTTAGGTTTTCAAGTTTGTTTGCATAGTAATCTCTGATAATCTTTTGTATTCCTTTGGAGTCAATTGTGATTTGATCTTTTGTGTTTCTGGTTGTGTTTATTTGGGCCTTTTCTCTCTTTTTCTTGGTCAATCTGGCTAGGAGGTCCATCAATCTTGTTTATCCTTTCACAGAACCAGCTTTTTGTTTCATTGATTTTTTTCTATATTTTTGTTTTCTAAGGCCCGTATTTGGGCTTTTACTTTGGTGATCTGTGTTTTGCTGAAGTTAGGGTTTTGGTGGTCTTGCCTTTCCAGCTCCCTTACGTGATTTGTTAGGCTGTTAACTCGTAATCTATTTTCTTGATGTGTGTGTGCATAGAGCTATATATATTCCCCTCTTAGTACTGATTCCATGTCATTCCAGAGGTTTTGGTAAGATGTGTTTTTGTTTTCCTTTGTTTCCAAGAATTGTTTAATTTCTGTTTTGATTTCTCTGTTGACCCAGGAATTGTTCAACATCATGCTGTTTAGTGTCCATGTCTTTGTGTGTTTTGGGGTATCTTGTTGGTGGCAATATTTATTTTTATTCCACTGTGGTGTGAGAAGGTGCATGGTAGTATTTTGGTCTTATGAAATTTGTTTATGCTTGATTTATGGCCAAGGATGTGGTCAGTCTTGGAGTATGTTTCATGTGGTGATGAGTAGAACATATATTCTGTGGTTGTTGGTTGGAGTGTTCTGTAGGTATCTATTAAGTCCATTTGGTCAAGTTGAGGTTCTGGATCTCCTTATTGACTTTTTTGCCTTGATGATCTATCAGTGTTGTTAGTGGGTATTTAAGTCTCCAGTTGTGATAGTGTTAGAGTCAATGTCCTTTTTTATTTTACTGAGTAGTTGCTTCATAAAACCTGGTGCTCCTGTGTTGGGTGCATATGTGTTTAGGATAGATATTTCTTGTTGACAGATTGAGCTTTTTATCATTATATAGTGTCCTTCTGTATCTTTTTTAATTTTTGAAAGATTGAAGGCTGTTTTGTCTGATATTAAAATAGCAACTCCTGCCTTCTTTTATTTTCCATTCATCTGAAAGTCTATTCTCCATCCTCTAATTTTAAGTCTGTGGGTTTTCTTTGTCATGAGGTGTGTCTCCTGGTGGCAGCATATTTTGGGTTGTGCTCTTTTATCCCAGTGGTGCATTTAGTCTATTCACGTTCAAGCTGATTATTGAAATGTGAGAGTGTGTCCCTGTCATAAGGCTCTTATAAGGCTGTTTTGTTTTCTTTTAAGTTTTGCATTAATATATGTGAGTGTTTTCATTTTGGAGACGTGCTGTGTGGTCTGTGGCTTCTGTGTCTGTTTGTAATCTTGTGAAATGTATGGCCTTTCTTTTGTTTCTTTCTTCTTCCATACAAAGCACCTTTTTAAGTGTCTCCTATAGAGTTGATCTGGAAGCAGCATATTCTCTTAGGGATTGGATGTCTGGGAAGGATTTGAATTATCCATCACTGATGAAGCATAGCTTTTAAGGCTGGATAGGAAATTCTTGGTTGAAATTATTTATTTTTGAGAACATTAAAGATTGGGGTCCAATTCCTTCTGGTCTATAGTGTTTCTATAGATACACGTGGAGTGATTCTAATTGGTCTTACCCAGTAGTTACTCTGACCTTTTTCCTTGCTGTCTTTAGGATTTTTTCTTTTATGCCTACTTTGTGTAGGTGAATTATTATGTGTCTAGGGGTTGGTCTTCTTATAAGATGTCTTGCAGGGGTTCTCTGGATCTCTTGCTCTTGTATAGAGGTCTCTCTGACCAGATGAGGAAAGTTTTATTGAATGACCCTGTGGAATGTTTGTTCCAAGGTGTTTTCCATTTCTCTTTCTATTTCAGGAATGCTGATCAGATGTAGGTTTGGCTTCTTGATAAAATTGCACATCTCTTGAAGGGGTTCATCTTTCTTCTTAAGTTTTTTTTTTCTATATTTTTAATAGATTGGGTTAATTCCATATCTTCCAGCTCTGAGATTGTTTCCTCTGCTTGGCCAATTCTGCTTCCTATGCTTGTCAGTTTGTTACTTATTTCTTGGACAGAGTTCTTTATTTCTGTTATTTATATGTGCTTTCTTGAGTCTGTCCAACTCTGTTGCAATTTAAATTTATTTTACCCCTTGCATTTCTTGAATTTTATTCATTCTACCCATTGATTCTCTGGTTTCTGTAAGTACTTTCTGGGTACAGTCGTTTTCAGAGAATGCCATTGTTTGTGCCCCAGCAGTTGTTCTTTCAGGCACAGTTTTTGTGTTGGGACTCTGAGGTTTACCAGTGAATTTTCATTGGTTTTTTTTTTCATTTGTAGCAGTTCTCTTATTTTCCTCTTTAATTCTGTTGCTCATTGGGAAATGGAGAAGCAATCACTTCTGATATTTGCTCTACCTTCTGACCTTCCCTGAGCAGGCCTCTGGGTTTGTTCATTATGAAATAGTTCTGGGGGCGGGGCATTGTGCTATCTCTTTACAATCTTGAGCACTTACTAAGGGGTGTGGGAGGAGCCATGGGGATTCAGAACCTACTGGAAGGACACAATACTTGTTATCTGGTGAATGGGGCACCTGGGACTTGCTTTCCATCTCCACACAATATGACCTTACAATGGGTACACTTGTATGACCCCTGAGTCCAAGATAGAGTATAAGAGTGAAAAGATAGGGAAGAAGGAGAGAGAAAAGGGAAAAGAGAAGAAAGAGAAAAAAAGAAAAAGAGAAGGAGGAAAGAAAAGAGAAAACTAACCAACAATGAAATAAACAAAGCAAATAGGACAAATAAGCAAAAAGAGAAAAAACCCAAAATGCCAAAAACCTGCTGGTAGAAATTTCTCAGTTTAAGTGTATCTCTTTGAGGGAGGGAAGCTCCTTCTTGTGGCAGGACCTGCAACTGCAGATCTGTTATTGCAGATCTGTAGAAATTTCTCAGTTTGAGTGTATCTCTTTGAGGGAGGGAAGCTCCTTCTTGTGGCAGATTGCAACTGCAGATCTGTTATTGTTATGTCTTCACTGTTGAAACAAAACTACTGGCAGAGATTTCGCAACTTAAATGTATCTCTTTGGGGGGGCAGGCTCTCTCTTGTGGCAGGACCTGTAATTGCAGATTTGTTACTACAGGTTCCCTCTTCACTGTTGAAACTTGAGATGTTAGAATCTTCAGAACCCTGCTGCTTGCAATTGATAGCCAGTGCATGGGGTGGGGGGTGACTTAACTCATCATCTCCCAAACTCTCTACCCCACTTCCTCTCCCAGCATGGCCACAGCTCCCATGGCATCTAGTTTGTGGTGGGAGAATGGAACCTCTGGCCTCTACCCTGCCCTCCTGATCTCTTTTGCTCACTGTTAGGGGTGGGGGCTAGGGGGAGTCAGTTAGGCACTTACCAGCCTCCTTCTCAGTCAGATCCACTGTATGCATCTATCACCCAGCAGATGGCTGGGGATGGGGGGGGTGGATCATCTGGGGCTCTGCTCTACCATTACCCACCAGAGCTTGTGCACCAGAGGTGATCCACTCCGAGTTCATGGAGAGCAGCCCCAACACAATGTAGAGATTACCTCCTGGTCTTAAGATGCAGGTCTGCTATTCCACAGAAGTCACCCTGGAGCACTTCTCTGCTCAGGCTTTAGACTGGCTGCTCAGTTCCTCTACAGACTATTGTTCCTGCCACACATGGAGTCAGAAAAGCAGCTCTCTCCCCAGTAAGTAACAGTCTCTGGATCTCCAGTCTGGGTGGCAAGGCCTGGTGCTGGAGGTGGTGACAGCAAGTCCAGTTGTTGGGTGGCAACCACTGCCCACCTCTTCTTTGGGACTTTGCCTCTGGTTCCCTCACTGTGCTGTCTCTGTGGCCCTCACTGCCGGTGTCTAGCCTGGCACTGTGGTGATGGGACAGGCAGCTTCTTCCTGGGAAGGGCTTTGTTGGTTTTTGAAAATGGCGCTCAGCTTCTGTGTCCCAGCAAGCACTAGAGTCCAAGCAGAGCTGCTGCAGCACCAGCTGTATCACCTGACCAGAGAGCCCTGGCCACTTGCTCTCAAGTCCCCACTCAGTCAGCCACTCATGCCCACTTACACACAGACACACACAGATTCGTGTGGTGGTTGGGCAAGCAGCTTCTTCCAGGAAGGGCTTTGTTGATTTTTGAAATGACACTCAGCTTCTGCACCCTGGGAAGTGCTAGAGTCCAAGCAGAGCAGCTGTGGCACCAGGTGTTTCACCAGGAGAACCCTGGCCGCTTGTTCCTGAGTTCCCACTCAGCCACTCACACGCCCACTTACACACAGACATGCACACAAATTTGTCCATACACTCACACAGGGACTCACACAGTCCAACTGGCTCTGCTGCCATCTTCCCAGAGATCTCCCCTCCCTTGTGCTAATGTGACTAGTGTTCAAGGACCACTTATGAGTGAGAACATGATAGGTTTGTTTTACATAGCTGTTACAGTGCTGCTATCTGCAAAAAAAAAAAAAAGAAAGAAAAAGGAACGGAAAAGATTACATGTCAATTCAAATGCAGAACAAAGCTGTAGTTTTGGATTTACAGGTTTTAAAGTCTTTTAAAATGGGCTGGTCATCAAATGTCTTTTTCTGAACAGGCTAAGGTAGATAGGTCTAAATTGGTTTGTATGCTTTAAACTGCTCTTTGACCAGCAGTTCGTGGAGAGATATGCTGTCATGGGAGTGAATACACCCAGGTTTTTTCATAATATTTGACCCCAAGGGAATGAAAAAGACATCAGATTGTTTGCTTAGAGTCTGCCTGCTGGTCATGTAGGTTTCCAAATCACCAGTTTAATCACTGGGTGAAGATCTGGGTAAAGCACCACACCCAAAAGAGACCTCATGGTCTTCAAACATGTAAAGTTTGTCAGCAAGATCTTTAAATAATTCCATGAAAAAGCCCAACATATCCTCTGTCATCTTTCACAAGGTTCAAATCTAGAGAGACTCGATCACCTAATGTTTCTGTTTAACTCAGATTCATCAAGTGGATGTTAGACTTTTTGACATTTAGAATCTGGTTGAGGTGATGTCGCTGCAAAATGACCTGGCCAAGGCACAGAGCCTTGCAAGGTATGGTATCCCCTACATACTGCACAGATCACACCAACCCCCATCTGCTCTTAAGTTTTATATATTAGTTTGCTAAGTCTTCTAGAACAAGGAAGTCCGAGATCAAGGTATCAGCAGGGCTGGTTCTTTCTGAGTGCTGTGAGGGAGAATCTGGCAATCTTTGGCATTTCTTGGCTTATAGAAGCATCATCCTGATCTCTGCCTTCACGCTCACATGGTGATCTCCCTGTGTATGTGTCTGTAAAAATTTCCCCTTTTTATAAAGACATTAGTCACATTTAAATTGGGACCCCCATCCTACTCCAGTATGACTTCTTCTTGCAATGACCCTTTTCCAAATAAGATCATATTCTGACTCTTTTCCAAATAAGGACATACACTGGGGAACTGGAGGCTAGAACTTAGACATTTGAGTTTTGAGGGAACTCAGTTTAAGCCCTAATGCTTTGCTAGGGTAGGTCTAGAGGATGATTAATCCAGGAAAACTTTAATCCCACTACTAAGATGTGTCACCACTCAATGAGCTGTGTGATTGTGTTGGGTGAGGGAGAGTCCTTCAGGATCACAAGCTAGTCAAAGCTTGAATGTCCGCCGCGTCCCCCCCCTCCCCGCCCCGCCCCACCCAATCTGTGTTAGCTCAAGGAATTGTTCACCTTACAAGTCACTGGTCACCCTTTGCCCAGCCTTCTGGAAGTTTACTCTATACATATGCAGCCTCATAATCAGCAGAGACTAGATTTCTGGAGCTCTTTTCCCCCATGGCTTTCTAGAACTCTGCTCTGCAAGTTCCAGCTTCTTTAGCCTCCCTGAGTTCTGATCTCAATTTTCTTAACTCAGTGAAGCTGCTAGACTCGGGATTCTTTCTGTTTGCTCGTATAGTGCAGAAATCACCATCAGGCAGGGAGCCAAGGTGATCTTGGACTCAATTTATTTGTTTTGTTTTGCTCAGAAATCACAGTCCTGTGCTGCTAGTAGTTAAATGAACATAACTGTTTTATATCTTTTTTTCCAGTTTTCTAGTTGCTAAGTCTAGTCCTTCATTGTACTCAAGGTCAGAAGTTCTGAATGAATTTTTTAAAATCTCTTATTTTTAAAACTGAGCTATAAAATCATTTTTGTTGATGTAAACCCCACAGCTTTAGTTGTCTCTAGAGCGTTAAATACTGGGGTGAGCTATTTGTGCATCACAGCTTAGCTAAAAGAACCACAAAGCCATCTTCCAGAGACTCACAAAGGCTTACTAATGATATTAATCACAGGTCCTCTTTCAGCCAGAGCCCGCTTGTGTACAAAGTAAGCAAGAATATGTTAGTTTGGCTAAATCTGTTTCAGGACAGACAAGCCATGGGGGACAAGAGGGTGGCATCCCTAAGCTCCAGGTAATCCCAGAAGAGTATGGGCATCAGCTTTGCCACACACTGCTCACAAGGTAGCTGGTTTCATTCATGTGCCCTAAAGGCTAAAAGAAAATACATTTAAGTTTCTACCAAGCGTTTGAGTTCAGAACCACCAAATTATCTTAACCTGATGATCAGAATTTCTCCAAATTCTTCATAATGCAAAGGAGAAGAGACAACTTCTGAGTGCATATGTGTTAGACCTCCAAGTGCTTTGGGGTCAAACTCAGTTGGGTCTGAATTCTGGTTTCTCCACTCACTAGCTACTTCAACTCTGTCAAGTTCCCTCTGAGTTTCCTAATTCCTGAAATGAAGGGAATGTTCATCTCATAGGCCTTGTGTGGGTATTAAGTAGGAACATGTGTGAGACACCAAAGCCTGCTATGTGATTGGTTTACTAGTGTACTGGTTTACTAGCTAAGGTTTATATAATGGGTATATTTGAATGAAGGTTGGTGGGGGCAAAAAAAGGGGGTGCTTTACCTACAGAAGGCAGGTCTAGGGCGTTTTCAGTATAGGTCTTAGAGCTGCAAGAGGACTCCAAGCACACCAAAACATGCTTCACCCACATCACAATTTCACAAAGAGTTACCATCCACTATGGAATTTCACAGAGAATCAACACTGATCCGGTGATAGGCAACTACATACCAAAACACAGTCAATACAAACTTTCATATACACACGAAGTAAACCACAGACTCCTAGATGTTTACAACGGGAGGAGATAGTGAAGATGGTGGTGAAATGATGAACGGTTGTTTAGATGACTAGCAACTGCCATCCCATTTCTTTGCAGCAAGTCTCCCAATCTGCCCAAGGCCTCATAGACACAGTCAGCAGTGGATACATCCATTCCCACTTTCCTATTTTTCCATGGAAACAGTGAAGAAATTATTCCACATCTTACTTTCACTCCAAACACTATTTTTAGTGTCACCATTTGCTATAGAAACATTTGCTTAGTTCTTTCGCCTTAATGTCAGAGCATTTCCCTGACAGAGATGGGGAAGAGCTGCTCAAGCAGTTTTCACGAGACAGGATGTGTTTTGAGTACCAAACAACTGCTTTCTGTACATATTTTTGTTCACAACTCAGCCACAATTAAGGAACTCCCCACATACTGACCCTCAGAGCATCTTGTGATTTTTTAAAAGTCCTATATTTCCTTTTCTATGCATCATCTATCAGAGGAATAGGATGCCGTTTTCCTATCAAATTAATAAGAAAGCTGCCAGTTCTACTAAGAAGATAAGTTGTCTGTCAAAATTTTGCTGGTGACTACCAGCACTTGGGAAGCAGCAGAATCAGGCAGAGAGGTGGGCTATCTGCAGAGGAGGCGGCAGGGGCTGGACACACCCTGCCTTGGTGCAGGTGTGAGGCGAACTCGGCCACCAGGGGTGACTTTGGGCCAGTCACTCTCTTGTCCTCAGACAGAGAGGCTGGAGAGCGTGATCTGTAAAATCCTGGCTGATTGAAGCCTCCCAATCTGAATTCCAGTCACGTAGCATATCGTGCTGGGGAGGCAAGACAAGCTCCAGGAAGCTCCTTCCAAATGAAAATCGTGGACGGCATTGGGTACCCAGAAACACAGCAGTGCGTTCATTGGCAGCGATGATCACTCTTATTCAGTGCCTCACATTTATACTCCCACATTTGTTCTCCTTGCTTCTAAATTAGTCAGCGTAAAGACTTCCAAAAGATTAGCTGGTTTAAAACCACATTTGCAAAGGGAACTATGTGGGCCAGCACATAAATCAGATCCATGCTTGTTTTATCTCTCTATCCAACAGAAAAGTAGTGGTTTGGACTTTTTCTTTATAACCATAATTAAAGTTCTATTTTCTCTTATTTGAAATATCATTCATAGAAACACAAAATGAGCATTGTTACGGGCATCGTTCCAAAATAATCTTTCAGATTCACCCACAGTCCAGGAAGCTGAACGCTGCCTTTGGACAAGCAAATAACAAGTATCAGTAAGGGTAAAGCAGGACTGTGCAGAGTTTTATGGAAAACAACATGATTAATGTTAAAAACCATCAAAACTATGGCTTTTAGATGGCATAAAAAAACCCACTTTTTTTTTTTTTTAAAGAACACACTTTTTTTTTTTTTAAAGAGGGAAGAGTTAATAATAATTGCTATAAAATTTGGACAGGTTAAATCTAAAAATGTTTTTGAGTTGCCAGAAGATATTGTGATGGACAAGGTTGAAGGATCTATAAACTGCTGAAAGGTTTAAATGGCTGCCCAAGACTCCAAAATCCAACTGTCAGTGTTTAGTATTTGTCAAAAAAGGGGGTGGGGGTGCCTAGAAGAGCCTTGGCTAGAGTCAGACTCCCATTACAGTGGTTTGAATGATGGCCTCCATTTAAAATACTGTTTATCATGGAATCAACCATGCTGCCCATTGAAACTGGACTAGATTTTTTAAATTGTGGTACATATACACAATGGAATATTACACAGCCATAAAGAAGAACAAAATTATGGACTTCGCAGCAACTTGGATGGATTTAGAGTCTATAATACTCAATGATTTATCACAGACACTGAGTACCATATGTTCTCACTCATAAGCGGACCCTAAACATTTACCATAATACTATAAGAAAGGGATTGGCAGTAGCCAGAAACTGCCAGGGGAAGTGGGACATATAACATTAATAAAGATACCTGATCTTAAACCAGGCAAAGTGGGACCCAGTGGTAGGGCCCAACTTTACCTATATGGTGACCACTTGTATACGTAATCCTGAATTATACCCCACATCTTTCAAATAACATAAATTTTTAAAAATAAATAAAATAAAACACTGTTTATTCAGGCATGATTCATCCATGCTCTGTCTAATGGGCCTCTGCTATAGACTATGGCAGTGAGTAGGAATGGGAATATGGAGTTGCCCACAATAACACTGGGGAAATCTAAAATAAATTCGAAATGAGTTTCCTATTGTTATGGTAACAAATTACTACAAATGCAGGGGCTTAAAACAACACCAATTAATTATCTTACAGTTCTGGAGGTCAGAAGCCTGATATGGGTCTCACTGGGCTAAAATCTAGGTGTCTGCAGAATTGCGTTCTCTCTGGAGGCATGAGGGGAGAATCCATTTCCTTGCCTTTTGGAGCTTTTGGAAACTGCACACTTTCATTGGCTTGTGGCTCCTTCTTCAACCCTCAGACCCGGCAGTATTGAGCTGAGCTTTTCTCACGCAGCCATCTCTTTGGTCTTCACCTGCCTCCCTCTTCCACCTTGAAGCTCTCTAGTGGTTACATTGGATCCACTCAGATAATCCAGGAAACTCTCCCTCATTTTGAGGTCACTGATTATTAGGTCATACTTTTACCTGGTAACTTTAATTTTCTCTGAAGGAAGAACAACCATCTGTTCAGAAGAGAACATGGCGGGGACCAGGAACGCACACTGTATGGAGCAGTTTTGCCGTAGGGAATGGCAAAAGGAGCTGTGTATGGGGCATAGAAAGTGTGTCCAGTTGTGTCATTTGGGCCTTAGGACCTTAGACACCTTCACACTCTGGGATTCAGTCAGAGCCTTAGGCCCATTCGTGCCCATCGACTCTGGAAATCCTCTTTGGATCTCTCCTAAGGAAATAAATATAGGCAAAACAAATGCAGACATATTATGTACACAGATATTTGTTAAAGGATTTTGTATAGTACCCTCAAGTTTAAAACAAGGCAGTAAAGAAATGATAAATTATCCACATAATGGAATTGTAGTCAGTTATTAAACATTTATATTTATGAAGACTTCATTTTCAGATAGGAAAACACTTGCGTTATAACAGTTGAAAAAATCAGGATAAAAAATTATGTATTTGGCTTAATCTCAAATTTTCAGGCCAACTTTGAATGCCCTTTTTGTAAAAGAAAAACTGGAAGGAAGAACAATCCAATGATAACAGTAATTCCTCTGTGGTTAGAATTATTGGTGATCTTTCTTTCTTATTTTATGTGCCCTCCCATTTGTTTTTCAAAGAATGAGTAAAGGTAATAAGGTCCAAGGGGGTTGGAGGCTGAAGATTTTTGTGGTTTTGGTCTGCATGGCATTGTGAGTTTCCTTGGCAGCACAGAAGGGCTTGTGTAGGAACAGAGGAGGCTTATGCTGAAAAGGCAAATCACAGACTGGGAGAAGATATTTGCATGCTCGTACTTTCTCTCCCTCCCCCCTATATATGTGTGTGTATATACGCATGCATACACATATACACATGAATTGAATACGTAAATATATACAAATACATATATTTTCCAATAAAGGAATCAAGTCTAGAATATATGAAGAGCTCTTTCCAGAATGTGTGCGTGTGTGTGTGTGTGTGTGTGTGTGTGTGTGTGTAAGAAAAAGCCCAATAAAGGAGAAAAGACTTAAACAGGCACTTCACAAAAGAGGATATCAAAGTAGACAAGGAAAAGATGCTCACCATTAGTTCTTAGAGAAATGAAAATTAAAACTACAATAAGATACCAGTACAAACCCACTGAAATGACTAAAGTGAAAAAGAATGGCAATATCACATATGCAAGGATGTGGAGCAAATGAAACTTGAATGGTGGTAGTGAAAATTGGTCCAATCATTCCAGAAAAATGTTTGGCAGTACTTACTAGAGCCAAGCATACATATGCCTTATGACCCAGAACTCCACTCCTGGGTGATATTCAGGAAAAGGGAGTGCTTGTGCCTACCAAAAAACATCTAAGAGAACATTCATAGCAGATTTATAATAGCTCAGAAACACTCAGGAAGATGTACAATGTAAGCTGTGGTATATCCATACAATGGAATACTACATAGCAATAAATAGGGGTGAACCAACACTCACAACATGGATGAATCTCACAGACATGATGTTGAATAACAGAAGTCCAAAACAAAAGTCATATTGTGTCAGTCTACTTATGTCTGTCTATGAAGGTTAACAGCAGGCAAAATTAATCTATGGCAATAGAGATTGGGATAGGGTTAACATGGGGCTGTCACTGACTGCAAAAGGGCACAAGAATGTTTCCTGAGGTGCTGGAAATTATCTAGATCTTGACGATGCTGGAGGCATGGGAGTAGTCATATGTAAATGTTCAAACAAACACTTTGTGATGTGTGTTCTTAGGTCAGACACACCTCAGAAAACAAAAACCAAATCAATTCCTCCCTGCAGACAAACAACAACAAACACTACCAAGATTTACCATCCCTAAAACAATAAGATTTTATGAAACTTATCACTCATGATAAATTTGTAATAGAATTGTAACCTCAGCACAAAGCCAGAACTGTTGAGTATTCCCACCCTCACTAAACCTGAGATAACTTCCTACAGAGCAGGTAAGTGGCCAGATAGGATATACAGTATGTGAATCAGGGGGAACATCCCACCAGGGAAAATATAGAATGTCTTGAACTTGATCTGATGATTTTTTTAATCTGTCATCTATTTTACGAAAAAAATTTGTAATGATTTATTAAAAAGCAAAGCAACGTGTGGTGGCTCATACTTTTAATCCCAGTGGTTCAAGAGACCAAGACAGGAGGATTGCTTGAGGCCATGAGTTCTGAGACATAATGAGCCCCCACCACTACAAAAATTTTTTTAAAAAATTAACTGGGCTTGGTGGTGCACACCTTAGTCCCAACTACTTGGGAAGCTGAGTCAAGAGGATAGCTTGAAACCAGGAGCTCAAGGCTGTGGTGAGCCAAGATGGCCAAGATTGGGCCACTGCACTGCACTCTAGCCTGGGTGACAGAGTGAGGTCCTGTCTCTAAAAAAAAAAAAATTAAAAAATTAAATAAATTAAAAAAATTTTAAAAAGAGACAACATTCAGAACCCCCGAAATAAAGGTGTGATAATAAACGCAGAGTCTCATGGCTGCACACTGCTACTTGATTATGTGGACAAAAATGTACCTGCCAGGATGCTGTGGTGACAGCTGACACTATGTAAATGACAGGCAAGGAAGTAGAAAAAATAAAAGAGCATAAACAAGCACTCAATGCCTGTCTACATGTGAATAGAATTTCATGGAATTGGAACAAAGCATTAACATTAAATGACGTGGATAAGAATCTACAATTCCCAGACCATATTTGCAAACTCATGTGAAAAATCGGATTATGATGTGTACCCCCTTTTAAATCTGGAATATCTAATTTCAATAAACAGGAAATGCTTAGAAATACCACATCCACGTCCAGAGCTTTGGAGTCATATATGGAGTCTGACCCTTAGTCTCACTGTGGTCTTTGGGTGCCTTCCTCAAAATTTCTGACCTTCATAAAGTTTCCTCATAGAAGTTCAAATGGGAATTTTTGAAAGCATCTAGTATAATATCATATATGGCGGGCATTCAATAAATGATGGGTGTCAATCATATTTCCTTATCTAGAAAGACCCATCTTCATGGGTGGTACTCTTGGAGGAAGTGGGTGCAAGTCAATCTTACCTAAAATCTAACTGGCAGGGAGATACCATCTTACATCTAGAATCAGAGATCAATGTTGTTGGACTGGGGGAAGGTATGGGACATTGAAGAATTCATACCCAGTATTATAATTTTCTCTGAAGAAGGAAGTGCAACCATCTGTTCAGAAGAGAATGTGGTGGGGACCAGGAATGCACGGTGCATGGGAGCAGTTTTGCGGTGGGGAATGGGAAAAGGAGCTGCACATGGGGCATAGAAAGTGTGTCCAGTTGTGTCACTTGGGCCTTAGGACCCTGGGACTCGGAGCTTTAGGTCCATTCATACCCATCAACACAGGAATTCCTCTCTGAATCTCTCCTAAGGAAATAAATACAGGCAAAACAAATGCAGACAAATGATGTACACAGATATTTGTCAAAGAATTTTGTATAGCACCTCAAATTTAAAACGAGGCAGTAGAGAAATGGTAGAAAAATAATGGTACATCCACATAATGGAATATTAATGATTAAAAATTTGTATCTATGAAGACTTCATTATCACATGGGAAGATATGTGTGTTATAATGTTGAAAAAATCAGGATACAAAATTATATATTTGGCTTAATCTTAACTATGTAGAAGCCATTTGAATTTGCAGGCCAGGTTGAATGCCTTTCTTAGGAAAAGAAACAATGAAATGGGCACAGTGATTACCTCTGGGGTTGAAGTTATTGGTGATCTTTCCTTTTTTCTCATTGTACATTCCTTCCCATTTGTTTTTCAGAGAATGTCCAAAGGTGGTGAAACCCAAGTGAGGATGGAGACTGCAGATTCTTGTGGTTTTGTCCGCATGACTCCGTGACTTTCCTTAGCAGCATGGAAGGTCATGGCTGTAGGAACAGAGGAGTTTGGGGTTTGAGGTTTCACCCAGGAAGGTGTGGCGGAGGGAACCAATGGATGGCAGCACCGGGGCTACCAGTAAGAGAGCAGCTGGGGTGAGGGGACAACCATGAGGATCAAGGCGAGGAAGGGTGGAGGCTGCAGAGGGATGATTCCTGACAAGAAAGCATGGGAGCGAAAGGTCCCTGGAAGGTGGACGATGGAAGAGCAGAAGTTTGGGAAACTCATGGGGAGCAAGCCCATAGTGGAAAAGAGCTGGGAAGAAGGAGTGGGTGCCATGGTTTCATCCATTTGAGGTAGAACGGTGTCAGGGTCATGACAGGTCATGGTGGCATTTCACTGATTGATAAGTACTTATTGATCAATACATGGACCGGTACTGCCTAGATGCTGGATATACAACAACAGTGCTCGAAACAGACACAGATTCTGCCCTCCTGGAAATGGTATGCTGGTGGGAGACTTCAGTATAAAATAAAAAATCGATGTATGCCACAATCATATTTGCTTATTAGAAAGACCCATGTTTGGGAAATAGAGGTCAGAAAAAAACCCAGAGGAAGTGACTTTTAAGCTGAGACCTGAAGGATGAGTGGGAGTTAACCAGGGAAATGTTGGGGCAAAACACTCTGGGATAGGGGCAGCCTGGGCAAAGACCGCAATGCAGGGAAGACCTTGGGGTGTTCACAGAACTGGGTGAAGGCCAGCTTGCCTGGAGTGGAGTGAGTAGAGGGTATTGAAAGGAGGCCCGAGAGATGCGCAGGAACAGATGAGGCCCTCTGTAGGTTGCAGGGAAGCCAGGGGAGGGTTTGAAAGAGGGATGGCAGGGATAGTGGCTGAGATCTGGGTGGGGTGCTGCAGGACAGCCAGCCTGTGGGGAACCCTTCAGGGCTGGGGTCCATGTGGCCTCTGGCAGTGAGGTAGCTCTCTGCCGCCAAGGCTCACCTGGACAATAGTTCTGTTGTCACAAGAAGGATGACACTCTTTCTTCCTAACTGGTTCCTGGCTGGCCCTTGGCTCCAGTGCTCTGCCCAGGCAGGGATGCCTGTGCCTACGGGGTGTGTGTTTTCTGAACCCCAGTGAGGGCAACAGATTGAGTGTCTTCTGAAGACCCAAGAGCAAGATCCTGGGATGAACACAGTCCAGAAGAACACAGTGTCCTTGTTACCAGCCTGAGTTAGGAAGCTCACTGCTTTTGGCGTAACACAGTATGATGATAAGGCTCTGGTTTGACTAAATGAAGACTCAAGAATGTCTTCTAGTTAAATCTTATTAGCATCGATGCTGCTGCTGTTGGGAATAACCGAGTAAAGAAGAATATATAAATATTTTAAAATGTAAATATCACAAGTTTAAATACTCTTGCTTTCTGAGATCTCAAAGGATCCCTGAGTGTGGGAAGGCTGAGTCTCCTCTCTTTTCTAAACTAGAAAGCTGTTTTCAGTTTGTAGGACTAGACACTATTTTCAGAAAGGCAGCCCCGCTCAGCGTTAAGTGCAGATTGTGGGCTCCAAACTTGGTTCTGCCACTTACTACCTGCATGACCCTGGGCCCAGTACCTGCCCTTCTTGCGCTGAGACTCCTCATGCACAACATGGAGGTAACGGCGGCACCTCAGCTGTAAGGCGGGGGTGATGTCAGGTCTTGGCTCAGGTTCTGCTGGTGAGGGAATGTTTTAAAGGAGTGACTATTCGTCAGTGGCTTAGAACAGTGCCTGGCATGAGATAAAAATGTGTTCCCAGATGAAGGGCAATATATTCAGAAGTAGCACAGTCTTGCTTTTGGCTTGTCTGTGAGTTCTCTATCCCTAGAAGGGTGTGTTCAGGGAAAGTGGAGAGATCCCCTGCGGCTGCATGCTTTTAGCTGTATGGTTGCCCATGCAGGTGGCAAGAAACTCCACGTGGGGTCTATGCTTCCTTTGCACCTCTGGCAAATCCTTACTTGAACATTTTAGTCTTTTCTCAACCTGCCTTCAAGGTCTGGTCCCAGAGGAGGGAAGAGCTTCCTGACTGCCACTTGGCAGGGCCCTGGGAACCAGAGTTCTCAGCAGGAAGGTGAGAGTCACGGGGTGGGGGTTGGGGGTGGGGGAGTGACTTTTCCTTTCTACATCTTTAAAGCACGAAGGTGCTTTCTCTATTAGGCTCCAGATAATTTTTCATTTTCCTAACCTATTCACAAAGTTCTCTACCACTTGCTATTTTGGGTGTTGACACCCTGTTCTCAGCCTTCTCTAATCACCAAGAACCTGGGTTTTCATCCTCTCAAAACCTCCAGGAACCTCAAAAGCCACCCACAGTGCACAAATAAAGCCAGAGGCTTAAGATATTCTGGAAACAAATTTCTTAGGTAGAAAGACAATTTATGGAGTCAGTAAATATTTAGTAGTCACAGCAACCAAAAATAAATGTGATTTCGAACAGCAAGGAGCAGGGGCTCAAACTGGGAGAGAGAAGGGAGGCTTGTTTTGCTTGTAGTTGTTCAGTTTAGTTTGAGGATTTTGAAAAATGCAAACACATACACACCTACGAGGCTCATTTTCTTTGATTGTCATGAGTCACCTGTCCATTGTGAATGCAGGTTATTAATCTGGGGAGCTAAAAGACTGAATCACTGTTTCTCTTCCTTTCACACAGGGAATTTAAAGCACTTAACCTTCAAAGGGGGCTTTTAAGTGAACAGCTTGTGCCCGGGGGATTCCATTAAACATTTGAAAAGAAAACGTCCTTTGATACGCTCAAGTACTCGGGACGTCCTCAGCCTCTTCCCTGCCTCCGATTCCTGCTTGGGATTTTGATCCCGTTTAGAGCCAGAAGCGGAGAGAGCCCCCTCCAGGGTTCATCCTGCTCTGCCGCGCGCAGCCGCGCAAGCGTGGGCTTTTCTGGCCCTCAGGGCCCGCGTCGCAAGCCGTCGGACCCACCGCCCGGGGTGCGGCGTGGCCCCGCGGGACCCCCACGCGCAGCGCGGCCGTCGCCGCAAGTTCAGCCCCGACACTGGAGCGTCGCCGCCCGACCTTCGCGCCGCTTCTTACGGCTGGGGCCTCTGGCAAAGCGTCGCGGCCTCGGCCCCCCGCCGGGGACACAGCTCACGCCCAGCTCCCTTCCCGCGTCCGAAAGGCCCCCGCCGGGGCGAAGCGGCACGGGCGCGGGGGGCGGGCGCGGGGGGCGGGCGCGGGGGGCCGGGGGGGCGGGGGACGCGGGGGGCGGGGCTTCTCCTGGGCGGCGCAACCGGCGGACGCAGCCGCGGGCCGGACTCCGTGGTCCCCGCGCTCGGCGACCCCCAAGGCCGCGCCCTAGATGCTTGGTCTCCGGACATGCACCAGCCCCGTTTCGAAAAGGAAAAAAAAAAGGGCCAGCCAGGCTGAGCAGCCATCAGCCGCCTGTCTCCCACCCTCGCCGGTGTCACAACCATGGTCCACCCAAGACGGGGCGGCAGCTCCCCTAATGAGCCCCGAGACGCTCCGGGCCCGCACGGTGATAACACAGGAACAACACACGTTTCCTTCCACGCAGAGGCACCCTTCCCGCCCACGGCGCCCACTCCCTCGCGGCCCCGCGGCGGGCACGACGCTGCCACGCGGGTCCGAAGCGCCCCGGGCCGCGGAGCCCCCGGGCGACCCGGGCCCAGGGCGCGAACCCCGCTCCCGGGGCCGCGGTGGCCCCGGGCGCGCGCGCCTCGCCCTCCGGGGCCGTGGCCGCGGGATCGCCGCCGGGGCGGGGGTCTCCGGAGCTCCCGGGCCCGACAGCGCCGCGGCGCGGGCGGGCGCGGGGAGCGGGCGCGGCGGGCGGCGGGGCTGCCGGGCGCGGGGGCGGCCATCCGGCCCGGGTCGCGCTCCCGCCCCCCTCCCGGGGGCCCGGGGCCCGGCCGGCGCCTGCCCCCGCGGGGGCTCGGCCCGGCCCGGCCGGGGGCGGCGGCGGCGGCGGCAGCGGCGCGCCGCGGGGGCGTGTGCGCGGGGCCGGCGAGCCGAGCGGAGCGGCGTCCGCCCCCGCCACGCCGAGCGGAGCCGAGCGGAGCCGGCGCGCCCGGAGCCGCGAGCTGGGAGCTGGGAGCGCGCGGCGCGCAGGGCCGGGGCCGCTCGGGGGTCGTGCCCGCGCCCGCGCCCCGCTGTCCGGCCGCCCGCGCGCGCTGTCCCGAGCCGGGCGGCCACCTGCTGCGTCGCGCCGCCGGTCGCCGCGGCTTCGGACCCGGGCCGGCGCGCACCCGCGGACCGTGCCCTTCCCCGCGCGGCCCCCGGGCCCGGGCCGCGCTCCTGTGCCAGGTACCTGCGACGGTTGCGATCGCGTGGCCCTGGGCGTGCGGGGTCGGAGGCGGGGCGGCGCGGGGGCCGGGCGCGGGCGGGGGTGGCGAGGGCAGAGCCCACGCGGCCGGCCCCCTCGGACCCGGAGAGGCGCCGCTCGCGGGGCCGCCGCCTCGGGCGACGCGGGACTCGCGGGGCCGGGAGGAGCCAGACGCGCCCGGGCGAGTGCTCTGCCAAAGTTTCCCTTTGCTCACTTTGCCGGACTTAAACTTTGGATTGTGAAGCAGAGCCCGGCAGTTTAACGCGCTGAGAAAATACAAGAGGGAAGGTCTTGCTGGGTGGAAACTGCCAGTCCGTGAGGTGCTCGTGCCTGCTGTCTCCAAAGGCCAGGCAGGGGAAGTGTGGGGAAATTCACTGACACTGCCTTATGCTTTAGGTGATGGTTGATTGAACATATTTGGGGCTTTGATTACGCGCCACCAATGAGGGGTCCTGGGGTAGATGTGAGAAGCGTTCAAATTTTTAATCCACAGATATCTGTTGAACAGAAGCTTCTTCACAGGCAGGGCTTTCATATGAGATTCGCATGTGTTCAGAGCATCAGTCGTTTCTCCACCGAGCTCACATTTGGCTTTTGAAATGCAAGCAAAAAGCAGTCCCACCGTGTGAACTGGACTTGGGCAGGTACAGGCCGACTGCAGGCATCGGGTCCCTGCTGAACTCTTAATTTTGAGCCAGGAAATCCAAGTGGAAGACAAGCAACACTTTCTCAAACTGTTCTTGAGGCATCCTGCTCCTCTGAGGGTAGAAGGGAGTCTGTGTAGACCCGGTGCTGTCCCTGGAGCTCAGTCATCCTAAGATGACTGTGGGCATCCTAAGAGTCACTCGAGATGGTAAATTGTGAGGGGAAAGGTCTCTAGCAATGGTGTCCTGTGGTGCCATCAAGGGTCCCTGCATATGGGCTGGGTGGAGCAAAGCTGAGCTGAGCTGGTTTTCACCACTCTGCCTCAGCCCTGGGCCATGTTGGAACCCAAGGCAGGAAGAAAAATCAGAAATACTGATCCTCCCTTTATTTTAAACTGTGATATTTTGTACATCACAGATTTTTGTATAAATTCTGATGCTTTAAAATATTGCACTAAGGATCACTCATAAGTGGGCCCTGCGAATTGGTCACATGAGAACAAGGGTGGGAGGAGGGGTGGGGGGGAGTGTCAACATACTGGTACCAGGTCCTCTATCAGGGAGAGAGAGGGCCAGCTAGAAGCCCACGCTTCACCCCCATGCAACTTACTTCTGTACTAAGTCCTCACTTGTACCCCACAACTCTAAAGTTAAAAAAATAAAATATTGCACTCAAATATGTATTTTACTGCGGTTTTGGTGCCCCCTTAAATTTTGTGCCTGTGGCGAGTATCTCACTTGTTTCAAATCCTGGACTTGCTCTGTGAGTCAAGTGTCTTAGCCTCTGTAAGCATCTGTTTCCTCATTTGCAAAATAAAGTGTGTCATTCGTGTGTTGCACAGCAAATGCACAGCTGCTGGCTCCTGCATGGGATCAGGCATACGGGGCATGCTGAAGGGTGACTGTCCTCTTGGGATCACCCCTCCTCTGGGTCAATCTTGGGCTAGTCACCGAATCTTGCGGAGTCTCAGTTTGCCATCCAGGGAAATGAAAGTAAGGATGGTGCTATGGTCTGAATGTTTGTGTTCCCTCCCTCCAATTTCATATTTGAAACCGAATCCCCAAGGTAATGGTAATAAGAGATGAGGCCTCTGGGAAGTTTTAGGTCACGAATGGGATTAGTGCCCTTAGAAAAGAGGCGCAGGAAGCTTGCTCGCCGCCCTTACCATGTGAGGACACGGTGAGAAGTCACCCTCCGGGAGGAATGGGCCCTCACCAGATACTGAATCTGGCAGTGCCTTGATCTTGGACTTCCAGCCTCCAGAACTGTGAGAAATAAATTTCTTTTGTTTACTAGCGACCCAGTTTATGGTATTTTGTTGTAGCAGCCCAAATGGACTAAGACAGCCAGCCAGCTCGCAGAGAAGCTCTCAGGGTTAAATGAGGGTTAATTGTGTGAGCCTGCCGGGTGAGTTTTCCATGATGGCCTGATGGGCCTGGATTTGACGTGGCAAGCTTGCAGCCACTTGGTTTTCCTCTAGAGTTTAGCCATGTGCCTTGTCACGCACAGACACTCTTCTCAATGCTGCTGGTGTTGCAGTAGACCCTTCACAAACCTGCCCAGGGTTTATTGTATAAATTTTTAAATAAGTGAGCTTAATTTTGCTCTCCCAAGCAAACTCCCTTGGTTCCCTTTTTGGTATACTCATGACTCTTGTTCTTGAGCCTAATACAAGGGCTATGATTTCAGTCACTATCTAGCTTAAATATAACTGGGTCCCTTGAGAGTCAGTCTCTCTCAGTCTCTCCTGGTCACTCTCCCGGGGCTCCATTTTGCTGCAGGTGGTTCCTGGGCACCGGGAGGAGGTGGTCGTTCCATCAGGACAAGGGAGAGTGACCTCTTGCTGGTCATCTGGTCCTCTTGCATTGCCCTAATGAGTCTCTTCCGCCTCGCCACTGAGCCTCCTTCTCATGTTTCCACTGAGTATTGTCTAACTGGTGTCACTGGGGTAAGCCACAGCTGGGGACCTGGCTTCCGCATTGTACCTAACGTCCCTACCCTTGGAGGTTTCTTCCGAGTCCCTACTGGGCACCTGGGAACCTGTCCCAGTTGTGTGGAACCATGCTAGGCTGCCATGTCTGCTGTACTGAGCCAGCGTTCCACAGGAAGCAGGATGGAAACTCCTCCTGGCTCCCACTCCCCGCTTCGCCTCTCAGGGGTTTTTCTTCCCTCACCCTACTTCTCCTCCAGGCAAGGTGCAAAGTGATGGGGGCTCAGTCCCGCTGGCTTCCTCTCCCAGTCACAGAGGGGCTTTTTTCTACGTGTGGGGCAGGAACGTTTCTCAGGTTGCGTCTTCCATCCTCTACACGTTATGGCTTAGAGTAGAGCTCTAGGCTCCTACTTCCAGGCTGTACTCTTGATAGGCTCCCCTAACTCTGGAGAAACCAGCCACCTCTGGTGAGGTGAGAAGGAGGCTGGGAAAAGAGACAAGAAGCCTTCCTCTTCACCCCCATTGCCTTCTCTCTGGGCAGGCTGACCCGGGTTATGTGTGCTAGACTTTTCATGACCTGAGAAAGACTGGAGGAGCTGTGGGGGTCTGCTGGAGACTTCAGCCAAGGGCTGGGAGGAAACATAGGAAAGAGCAGCTCTGAAGCGTCGGTGGCGAGAGGAGGAGAGAACTGCTTTCTGCTCATACATTCCTATAAACCAGTAACCAGTTTCATGGGGATGAATGTCTTCCACACTGTCATTCCTATTTATGCTGCCTTCCTCTTCATCACAGTGGCCCCCTGTGTACTTGGCATTTACCACAAGTAGTAGGAGAGAGGTGGAAAGGCCTTATCATAACTGCTGCTTCTGCGTGCTCGCGAATTATCTGCAGAATAAGATGAGCCCTTACAAAACCTAAGGCTTAGACCCAAGCCCTGGGTCTTGTTCACACTTAGTTCACCCTGGATTTTGAAGGGGAGTAGTCTGAGGAGGCTTCTTGGAGGAGATGGGACTGAAAGTGATGTTAAGACATGGCCTCGTGGCTGTGAGAAGGAGACGTCCACCTGCAGCTTGACTCTGGCTGTTGCACTGATCTCTTTCACTGTCTGGATGGCTGAACACACTTGTACGGTTAATGTCACCCGTAGGTGAGACAACAAGAATAGCCAGCGTTTTCAGTTCCTGTTGTTTTCTCCAAACAGTGGAAATCAGGTGAATTCTCATCCAATCCTGTAATTCTTAGATCTTTGCATCTAGAAAATATTTTCAAGCCTTCATGTCACATAAAGGGTCTTTAAGACACATTTATGATTCTGAGAAATTACCTTGCAATTCTTTGTCTTGCTTTAATGTGATCTAACTCACAATCCTGAGCCCAAGGGATCACGAACAAGAGATGTCATGTCGGTTCTCAGTGGAATTAGCAGCGAATGGATGAGACATGGTGAGCCAGAAGTGTGCAGTTGACCAGGGGCACCTCCTCACCTGTGTCAGCCACCAGCTTTGTGCAGACTCAGATACTGTTCCCGAGGAGGTTCCTGGTAGGAAGGGGTCTCAAATATTTTTCTTATGATTAAGGTATCTGTGAAAAAAATCACAAAAGGTAAGGAGTAGAAAGTTATTTGTTTGCCCAGGCCTCCTCCTAGCCATGGTTTGTGGGACTGGTTTTTCAGTGTATCCAGTTGAAGAATTTTCAGAAATATTTGCCTTCCTCTCTGAGGTCCATACATCAATCACTCTGTGGTTTCTGCCCCCAAATTCTCATGTCTTTGGGAGACATCAGAACCATGAGCTTGGGGTGCACAGTTCCAAAGAAACTATCCTCAGAAAGGCTGCCCCTTATGTAGGATGTGAAAATGTCAGAAGAAAATGTTTTGCTCTCTTAAAATAAGTGGGGTCCTGCTAGAGCAGAGGAGACTGGGCTCTGGTTTCTGCTCTGCCACTTGGAAGCCTTGTGTCTTCAATCACCCCTTAGAAAGGTGATAGATATGCACACAAGCATTACGTGCCATTCCATATGATGAATGTAGAAAATGCTTCATCAATTATTTGTTATAATTACCCTTGCATTGTCTTTCTTACAAGAAGGTGAAAGATCATTTGTTACAACTCCCAATCAGGACCCCCAGTAAAGGTCCCTAAAGCAATAGAGAGTCCTTGCATATCTGAGCTCTGATGGCATTTAAGGAAACTGCATAGAACTACTGTCCAGAGTGCCCCTGAGCAGAACTAGTGGGAGAAACTGTCACGTGGGAGAGGACATTGATGCAGTTTAGAACACACAGTGAGAAGCAAGGAGATCCCAGAGGCAGGTTAGTGAAACAGGTAGGATGGGAGTGGGGACAGAGATGGGACAGGTGATGCAGGTAGGACAAGGGTTGGGTAGGTGACACAACTCGAATGGAGCAGAGACAGAGAAGGGGTAGATGACACAGGTAGGACAGAAAGCAGGGACCTATAGCACCTGCATCCTGGGTACAAAGCATTCATGTCTCATTTCTGCAGCATCAGCCTTCTCTGCTGCAAGGACCAGACTTGAAGGACTTAGCAGCAGGGGCCACAGATGGGAGGTGCCCTGGGCCAAGGATACACACACACACACACACACACACACACACACACACACACACACACTTGTTCTACTGGAGAGAAATAGGGATAGTTCTGTCCTGCCACATCTGTGGCCAAGGCTGTGATGAGCAGCCTTAAATTCAGAGGGCCAGAATTGTGTCACCAAGGGGTAACCAAATGTTGATCGACTATTAGGCTGCTCTTGTGTAATTAGTCTCATGCATGTGACTAAATCATGAATATTGAGTGCTTTCTCTGGATTTAGTGTGCCATGAACGTTTGCTGCTCAGCTGCTTTGGGTGTATTTGATGCCTCGTGAATATTAGGTGCCTGGTGGGCGCCCGTCCTCTCCTGTCTGTGCTTAATGCACATTCTAATGTACTCTACTGACTGAATATTGGCCTGTACGCAACATACCTCATATGAGTTATCCACCACATTTGTCATTTTTCTCTTCAGAATGGAATGTTCTCGAGCAATATAACAAATGCACCATATAGAAGACACTAGATGAGTCTCTTAAAATGGGTTCCAGATTGGGTACATTTTTGTGAGGCTATTGTCGCGTCAAGATAGGTACACCTGAGGTGACTGGGGACCTTCTGGGAGCGGGTGTAAGTCTGTGAAGCTGGCTCACACCCACTGCAGGATCACAGACAGACACCGAACAGCATGCTCAGGGCGAGTTTCTGCTCTTAGCTCCTCAGGAAAGAGAAGTGACCACGGAGACACTCATCTGTCACCTTGTACAGTGTATGCCAATTAGAGTCTGTTGCAAGGTGGCCTCAGCTCTTACCTTTCAGTCTGGTTGCTGTTCTGCAGCACACACAGCATCTGCACCTGGTGGGTACAGGGGCGGGCACAGTGGGTGCAGGGGCCCCACTGTGTCCCAGGACATGAGCTCAGACCTGTCTCTTGAATTCACTTGTGTGTGACATTGGAAATGCAGTGAGCTGTCCTGAAGCAACACCTCCACTCCGCACCTGCTCTCCTAACCTGTGTTTAGAACCAACTCCTGGTCCTGAGGTTCTATGATCTTGCTTTAACACCTTAACTCTTCACCTTTTGTTCCCCCAAGGAGTGGTACCAGGAACTGTTTTGTGGGTCTTTTCTGCGTGGAAGATTTATGACTTAGAAGCTGCAGTGATAACTCTGCCAGTGGAGGTAAGGAGAAAGAAGAAATGGGGTCTGTTAGGGGTCAGATCCAGTCACTTGTGGTCTGAATCACATGGGGCTCAGTGGTTCACTCTCTGAACTGTGATCATTTCCACAGGAACTGAGATCCGTATGGTTTTGAATGATCGTTGGGTATCAGCTACATGCTCCACTGGAAATTAGATCCTTAAAGCATCACGTAGTAGTTCTTCCATTGTGCTTTCTGGGTGAAAATGGCATCTCCATATACAAACAGGAGCATTTTGAAGGTGTGCGTCACCTGTTTTCTGAAGCTTGGCCAGTGTTATCTTGTTTCCTTCACAGCTTTTGTGAGCAAAGACGGATCTTTGAGTTGAGGTGTGCTGGTAAGCAGGGATGGTCTGGTACCACATTTTAGAAAAGAAATGACTGAGGGCATTTCATGGGCCCTGGGCATCCCGGGGGGCTCCTTCAGTGGGGGAGGAATCTCTGTAGACAGGGCGTGGCCAGACCAGCAAGCAGGGAATGCCCAGCAGGTAGCAAACTCTGCGTGGTCAACCATCTGGGGCTCTGATCAGACTTGAGATTTGCCTCATTTCATGGGGCTGTCTTTTTTGCCACTCTGTTGTGTGGATTGAGGCCAGGTGCTGTGGCAGAACAGTTTCTACCGTCAAGCAAGCCCAGGGGCAGAACAGGAGCAGATGTCTTCAATGTTCTGGGGCATAGCCTCCCAAACTTCAGTCTGTACTGTCCCAAATACACATGTATGCACAGAATTACATATTTACTAAAAAGAAGTCATGTCTACATTGTTTTGCAGGCTGCCTTTTCAGAATGAATGGCATGAGTTGAACCTCTCTCCCACGTTATTAGATTATTAGACATTCTGCCTTCTTGTCAGCTCCTGTGTCTGTAAGATAGGTTCCAGTGACCTCACATGAGCCTTCTCTCAGACGGACATTTAATTAAGTCATTTTCAACCTTTTGCCACCTAGTAACATGATGGTGAGGAGAGTCCGTTCATCATTTAAAGTTTGTGATGTTTTGCACGTCACGGATTTTTGTATTTTTTCTACATTTGTCTGATCAATTCCTTCGAAGTACTCTCTCCTAAAAGATTTTCTGTGTACCTACGGGACTCCTCCTGCCTGAAATAATCTTCTTCGCACCCAAGGTTTTTTCCCATGAGATGAATTTTTACCACGATTTTATCCATCTTCGTTGGCAGCATCTGTGTTGTTCAGTATTCACTCTGATTAGCTGGAGCAGAAGAAGACTTAATGCAGGAAATTCAGGGCCAGGAGAACTGTTGGAAGCCCGGCCCTCAGCCAGATGTGCAGAAGCAACCCCAGAGGGACACTGCAGAGCTGGCCTTCCAGAGACTGCTGCTTCCAGCATGGCGGGGGAGTTGGTGGGGGTTCCAGGCCACACGCCTCCTTCCATCCACTCGCCCTGTCCATCCACTCCACCTGCTGGAGTCACAGCAGCCGTGGACCAGGCTCTGGGACCTCCCCCACTACCCCGTGCTTACAGTGGCTTCTCTTGACATAAGTCCCAAAGCCCCCCTCCCTGCTCTCTCTTAGAGGTCAGAGTAGAAGCTCCCCAGTCTGGGTTTCAAAGCAGATTTCCACGCCTCCACAAGATGAAGCCACACTCAAATCATGCCTGCAGGCTTGCCTTGTATACAATCCAAGTATTGGAAAAATCAAGTCCCCAAAGACCTGCCTTAGAGGAGGGGGTGCCTGGGTGGTGAAAGGGCTGTCTGGCTATTTATCTTGCATTAGAGAACCCTTGACTTTCGTTGCCCCTTTCTCAGCCATGCCGTGTGAGTGTTAGCACCTCTTCTCTGTCAGGCGTGGGTGGGAGGCGGGAATTAACCTACTGCTAAGTTAATCGCCAATTTTTGTTCATGAGTCATAATTGATCAGCAGTCCATTCATGGTCAACATTGCTCTTTGACTCTTCAAACAGGCCTTTGTGCCTAATTACTGTGACTTCAAGTGTCTGTATAGTTCCAAGCTACCCCTCTGTGTGGATGATTGTGTTTCCCGTTGTTCACGGAAACATTGCCGAGGGAGGATTCTGGGCGAGATGTTGTCTTCAGCAATCCCGAGCACAGCCGGGGCCCGGGGGAGGGTTGGAGACCACGGGGGCAGCCACTGGCCTCCTGGTGCCTGCTCTTCTGACCCCAGCAGTAAATAGCACTCCTTCAGAGATAGACTCTTTCAAATGACCTGGTGCTCCCTCCTTGAAAGTTCCCAGGGGCTGGTGAGAGGGGGGAGGGAGAGGATGCCCGGACCCCTCCAAGTTGAGGTGGAGGAGATTGCCTTCCCTACACTAGTCCTGGCAGGTGTGGAGGGTTATGCTTTTACCCATCCAGGAATTAGGCACATTCAGGAAGCATATTATTTTTTTCCTTTAAAAAGAGAACATAATAGTGACTTGGCATATACTAGATGAGTCACCTCGGGTTTCTATGGCACCTTCTCTTTATGAATTTAAAATAGGATTTGATTTATACATAACAGCTATTTTTCCTTAATTTTGAGGGGTATGTGTTGATTGTGTATTATGAAGTAAAGTGTAATAATTATTTTACTAACAACAGCTGTTTTCATTTCCATTCTTCTAACCATATCAAATGAGATTCTTAGGGTTATTTTCTGTGTCATATAAACACTGGATAATCCTGGCTGCCCACTGCATAATCTCTCCCTCCTCCCTACCCCATCTTGTGCTTTAAAATAATTAATAAGGTATGAGTGTGTGTGCAATTAGATGAGAATCTCATTCCAACTCGGAGATTCAGTGACATTTACCACCTGTCAAGCGTTGCTCAGTGATTTGGGTGCTTTCACCTTTATCATCTTGTTTAATCCTTACCGTCCCTCTGTGCATCTTATAAATCAGGACACCCAGGCTCAGCAAAGTGAAGTCACTTTGCTAGCGTTGCTCAGCTAGGGAGTGACAGTGCTCTGAGCCTATGTCTACTCTGTTTCCTTCACAAGATGTTCTCCCTGTGAACACAGCCTTTGTTCCTCTGAGTGTCCAAAGATGCCCCTGCCCCTCTGCTAGCATGTGTGCTATGAGGTTGTTCATTTCAGTACCGTCGTGACTACTGAGCGAACACACAAGGAGCTGTCATGATTGCTTCACCCCTCCCTGCTTTGATCCCCATTTTACAGAGGTACACAGAGAAGTTACAGGACTTGCCTAGGTGTGCAGGACACAGTGGAGGGAGGATTTAAACCCAGTGTCCTTTCCTTGTCCCCTTATTTTTAACCTGTCTTGGCTGTGAACTTGGAAACGGCGGCTGGGGAGTATCCTTGTAACCTACCCAGGGCTTCACTTAATGTAAGTGAATAGTCTTGGGCAAATTTCTTCCCCATGTGTGGACCAGGGGAAGCTAGGCCTGCATGTGGGAGGGGCTCCTGATTCCCTGGGCAGCTTCTTCCTCCTGCCTGAAAGTCCCTCCTGGGACTGAACCCCAGACTGGAGTCCAGCTGAGACCCTCATCCTTTGCTCTGTCCCTCCCCTTGCCTATGACAGCTTCCACAGGAGAGGAGGGAAGGGGACGGGACAGGCTAATGCTGGGCTGACCTGGACCCACACCCTGGGCGGGCCCCTTGCTGTTTGGAGTGACCTTGGTGAAGCCTTGGGCTCACTTCCCTCCTCTGCCCTCTGGGAGGTTGTGGTACCTGCCTCTCAGGGTGGTTGGGAGATGGAAAGGCACTAATCTGTGTGGAGATGGCAGATGTGTTATAATGGTATCTAAGAGCGAGTTGGAAACGGCATTTCTATTATAATTGGGCCTTTGGGTGGTTATTAAGGCATTTCTAATTAAAATAGAATAAGGCTTGGTGAGGTAGAGATGCTGATTAGTGGCCACTTGGTCTTGTGGGGTGGGAGGAGTAGGAGTGAGGTGATGAACCATGCCTGGGGGTGGGACCAGGCTGGACGCTCTGCTGCAGTGTGAGTGGCATGTGCCGGAGGTCATGCCTGTAGCCTTGTGACTGGGAGCTCTGGGTATAAAGCCTGACTCTCCCTTCTCCATCTGTGGGGCTCTCAGTGCCCCTGGTCCCCATCTGGAAAGTGGAATGGGACTGGTACCATCAGGTGGTCATGTGGATTCGATGGGGTACTCGTGCCTGTAAAGTGCTTAGCATGGTGCTGGGCCCAGAGTAAGCATGTAATTATTACTGACCATTACGTCCTTCCTCGACTTCTGAAGGGTTCAAATGGCTGCTGACTGTGAGGATAAAACCCGAAGGGAGGGCGGTGACAATAGTCCCATGGTTGAATGAGCATGTATTCCAAGTGCTCTTAGGTACTTGAGGAATGTATTATTCCCTTATGTATTATCCCAATGATGAAAAGCAGAAATGATCATCCCTGTTATGAAGCAAACAGCCTGAAGCTCAGGGAGGTGAAAGTGGCTTGCCTGTCCCCAGCTAGAGAGACTAGGCAGGGCTGAGAGGGGGGTGGCCCCCTAAAGGCCCTGAGGGGGTAGGCTGGGGTTCAGAGCAGGCGGGCCCATCCCAGGGTTTGCTTGTAGGGTCTTGACTTGGCACCAGGTGAGTGGTCACATGACACCAGGGTGGCTGCATCCTGAGTCTTATGGCTCTTGGGCAATCCCAGGTGAATTGCCTGCTTACCATGTGCCGGTGTGATTGACTGAAGGAGCAGATACTTCTCAAACATATTCTGTTCTTGTTTCTTTCCCGTTCCAGTAAATAAACACTTCTGTTGTAAGAGCATGTCGATATTACAACAGATCTGTGCTCTTCTGATCAATGTATAGTCCTTTGTACAGAGTTAGGGTTTAGGCTTCTCACCGTCAAGCAAGACTGGGATTCCCATCAAATTCCCTTCACGGGTCAATATCCAGGATGGCCTGCCATGGTGTTGGTTTCTTAAGGCTGTCAGCTGTTCCCTAAAGCCTGGGTTCCCAGTTTTTCTGAGTACAACGGTCCCTTTGTAACACTGAACAGTTCGTCAGAAAAACCTTTCATATGACAGTAATTATGTTTCACAATCCCTCAAGAGGGAAAGTACATTTCAGCCAAGGGACACTGCATTTTGAGGAGTGTCCAGGTGACATTGTATTTTATTAATCACATCAACATCTAACACATATTTGAGAAATAATAACCTGTATATGTATGTGATGTGGCATTGATTCCGTGAGTGCTTATACACCTAGGATTCACATACAAAGAAATAGGGATCTGTATTTGGAGATGTAATATTTGTAGCTTCCCAAATAAGTGGATGTGGCAGGCTGTCCTTTTGCAGTTTGTTTTTAGCTCCTGGATACTTAGCTTGCAATTTCAGTAGGTTCCATCGGGGTGGCTTGGGATCAGGATGCTTCTGCAGTTGAAGAGGCTTGACCTCAGCTATGAGCAAAGTATCATTTTTTACTTCTGAAAATGATGTTCTTTTAAGGACAAAACTATTTGATTTTTAAAACCGCATGAATGAGCAGAATAATAGCCTACAAGAGGTAACCAAACATGAACACAGATGTAAAAGATGTAGCAGGCTGAGAGAACTAAACTGCAATGGTTAATTGCTGCTCAGTGCTATCTCATGCTTTATTTCATTTCTCCTTAGCTCCTAGGCACTAAAAGCAATGCTTAAGCATTGGCCATTACGTCACTTCCAAAGGGATTGAAGCATCATAGCTCAGGAGAGCTTTTAGCATTAGAAATACACAGGTTGTTTTGTCTTCTCAGGGATCCCGAGACGCCCCAAGCCCCTCTCTTCTATCTGGACCCTCACAGGAGGCCCTAGGACTCCTGCAGGCATGTCCGTTCCTCAGTAGCCCATACTCAACTGTGAGAGACAGCTGGGTGTTGAGCTAATTTGAGCTACATCAGGTTGTAGATGTAGCTCGTGCTTAAGCGGGGTCTTCCGTGGTAAGTGTCGAGGAGATCCTGAGTTCTCATGGTGGGGTTGGGTCACCTGGTTTACTAGGTACGGGAGACACAGTGTCAAGGGCCCGTCACCATTTTTAGAGGTTTTAGTTTCTTTTAAAATCAGAACGAAAACATAAACTTCAGGTCAAAGAAAAGGTTTTAATATGTGATATTAATGTATACATCTCTGTACTAATGTAATAGTAAAATCTACTTTTTTTTTTTGAGTCAGAGTCTCACTCTGTCTCCCAGGCTGGAGGGCAGTGACACGATCACAGCCACCACAGTCTTGACCTGCTGGGCTCCGGCGATCCTTCCGCCTCAGCCTTCCAAGTAGCTGGAACTACAGTGCATACTACCACATCTGGCTAATTTTTTGTTTTATTGTAGAGACAAGATCTCACCAAATTGCCTAGGCTGGTCTCGAACTCCTGGGCTCGGACAGTCCTCTTGCTTCAGCCTCCCAAAGTGCTGGGATTACAGGCTTGAGCCACCACGTACGGCTATATTTTTTGTTGGTTTTTTTTTTAATGGAGGAAGGAGCACATGAGGACAACAGTGCGTGGGGCCCAAGAAAGTCATAATGTGGCCCTGGATAGGAATGAGACAGAGGGTTCTCAAGACCCAGGGATCTGCCCAAGCAGAGTCCCAGCGGTGGGAATGACCTGGAGCAGGAAGGGCATGCTCAGTGGCTTGGCTTAATGATGCATAGGGGCGGAACAGGACAGGAGGAGCTGCAGGGACGCAGAAAAGGTTCCACCTCAGGCAGAGCCTGTTCTGAAGACAAATAGGCTTTATTTCCGTTGGCTAAGGACCCAGTGCTCAGGGGTCTCAGACTTTGGGGTCACTGAGTGGTGGATACTTGGGATTTCAGGACCGTCAGTGTTTTAGTTAAACCAGAGAAAGGAAGGATTTCTTAAATATGGGGATGGGGGCTGGTCCTAGTCCCAGCCTAGTTGCTGGGGGATAAGACTTATCTGGCTGTGTTTTCTCATCTGAGTGGTGGTGGTAATTCACATAGATTTGCTCAGGGAATTCCATAATACATGTTAAGAGCCTTCCCAGCCCAGGCCTGACCTCTGGGCACTGCGAATGTTGGTCTTCTTCTCCTTTGCCTACCTGCATTGCATCATTTCAGGAAGATCGGGGAGATGGAGGTATGCTCGCCTGGATTGCAGGTTGGCCCAGTATCAGCACCACTTGTGGCTGGTGCAGCCTCACCCTTCCAGGCTGACTCAGGAGGGCTGGGTGGGACCTTCTGGTGTTAAACAAGCTTTGCAGGTGAATCTGCTGTGGGGCCCGGGCTGAGAATTTAGCCTTAGCCTGAGCGTGTCTGGGCCATGGCCGGGCAGACTTGATTTCTAAGAAAGGGGCTCCCACCTTCCCTTGGGAGAGAGGAGGCTGAGACCTTGTTGGGGAGGTTCCGAGAGTGCCAGCTGTGCTGGGCTGGTGGCATGCACCCCCATCTGCTCTGCACGGGCATAAGCACTCCTTTGTCCTCAGCCTCCCATCTTCCTGGAGCACTTCTTCCTTTTGGCTCACAAAGTGGGCAGGGAGGAGCAGCTCCTCCACACCCTAGGATTTTTTGATCCTGTTTGTCAACACGCATTCACACAACTGTGGGCCCAGCGCTGTGATTTGAGGCAGAACGGCTTAGGAAAGGGCCATGTCTTCACAGCCTCACCTGATAGGGGACTCAGATGCATGGGTGACTCTTATCATACGCTAGATTAAAGTAAGCACTCCTGCGCGAGATGCTAACCTGGCAGGGATTCACAAATTCAGATTGTGGAGGGAGCATCTGAGTGGATCTAGAAAATTGAGACCCATTTCCACATGCAGGGAGGCTTTTCCAGTTGGAGGAAGGGTCCCATGTGCATAGGAGGGCCATATCTGGTGGGACGAGATGGGTCTGTAGGGCAGAGGAGTTTCAAAGTAAGCTGCAGCCAAACTGGGGAGGTCCTACGTCCTAGAGGGAAGTGCTGACACCCCTTGGTAGTGATGGCCCTGTGGACCTGCCGGCTGACTGCTCAGTCAAGACTTTGGAGCCAGTAGCACCAGGCTTAGTGGAAGCTGCAGAGCCCACCTGCATGTGAGTAGTGTGCAGAGGATAGCCCTCTGCCTGCAAAAAGGTCAGGAAATGTGATGGGGAAGTAAATCCACTTACGAGAAAAATCAGAGATGGAATACTTAGGAGTGGTACTCACGGGAGCTCTGTAGAACCTGGAGGAAGGACACGATAAGCTTGTCCTGGGGACACAAAAGAGTAGTTGTTAAGTGGAGATGTTTAGCGTGTTCTGGCAAGAGAGGGATCAATATCTTAAATATTTTAGTTGTTTTCAAATTAATTTGTGGATTTGATGCTATCTCCAGCCAGAATCTAGGTAAACCACCTACCAGATATCAAAACGTATTGTAAATTTATAATAATGTAAACATTTTGATCGCGGGAGGAGCATAGACAGCATGTCCATGGAACAGACTAGAAAGTCTGGCATATAGAATTTAATAGATTTTGTTTATGTTTAACCACTTGGGAAGCCTTCAAGACTCTCACTCATATCAAACTGTAAAATATATTCCACACGGATTGAACATTTTTTTGTAAAAGTGAAATCGTTAAAGTGCTAAAAATAATTTAGATGAGTAATTAATTATGGGATGAGAAACATCTTTCTACACATGATACCAGAGACAGAAAAAAATGCCTGCAACGTATATGAAAAATTCTTTATTATATAAACAACTCTAATAATTGGCATGAACAACTTTTATTGTGAATGAACTTCTCAACAGGAAAGTGGGTGAAGGATATGAATTAATGCACAAAAGGAAAAAAAACTATTCTGAAATTCATATGAAACCAAAAAAAACCTGAATAGCCAAAGAAGTTCTAAACAAAAAGAACAAAGCTGGAGGTATCACATTATGTGACTTCAAATTATATTACAAAGCTATAGAAGCCAAAACAGCATGGTCAATGGAACAGAATAGAGAACCCAGAAATAAAGCCACATATCTATAACCAATTGAGCTTTAAAAAAGTCGACAAGGACATACACTGGGGAAAGGACACCCTATCCAATGAATAGTGCTGGGAAAATTGGATTGCCGTATGCAGAAGAATGAAACTCCATCTCTCTCTCCCAACATATACAAAGTTCAACTCAAGATGGATTAAAGACCTAAACCTAATACCTTAGACTATAAAAATACTAGAAGAAAGCCTAGGGGAAACTTTTCTGAACATTAGTCACGGCGAAGAATTCATGACTAAGACCTCCAAAGCACAAGCAACAAGAACAAAAATAGATAAATGGGATTTAATTAAACTAAAAAGCTTCTCCACAGCAAAACAACAACAACAACAATAATAATAATCAACAGAGTGAACAGATAACCTGTGGAATGGGAAAAAATATTTGTTAGCTGTATATCCAACAAGGGACTAATAACCAGAATTTGCAAGGAACTCAAATGACTGAACAAGAGAAAAGGGAACGCTTGTATACTGTTGGTGGGAATGTATATTAGTACAACCTCTATGGAAAACAGTATGAAGATTTCTCTGAGAGCTGTCATCCAGCAATCCCACTATTGGGTATCTACCCAAAGGAAAATAAATCGTTATATCAAAAAGATATCCACATTCATATATATGTTCATTGCAGCACTGTGCACAGTAGCAAAGATATGGAATCAATATAACGTCCATTCATGGATGGTTGGATAAAGAAAAATTATATATATATAATATATATGTATGTATATACACACACACACACACACACAATGGAATACTATTCAGCTATGAAAAAGAATGAATCATGTATTTTGCAGCAAGATGGATGGAACTGGAGGCCATTATCTGAAGTGAAACACTTCAGAAACAGAGAAACGCTACTTGTTGTCTCTTCTGTGCGAGAGCTAATGTGTATACATGAATGTAGAGTGTGGAATGATAGGCACTGGAGACTTGGAAGAGTGGGAGGGTGAGAGAAGGTGAGGGGTGAGAAGCTACCTAATGGGTACAACGTACATTATTCAGGCTGCAGATAAACTCATATGCCTTGGGAGTGGAACATACACGTTTTCTGCCAAACAGTTTGGCAGTATGTCTCAAAACCTTGAAAAGAATTCCTCCCTTTATCCTGGGGATTCCATTTCTAGGAATTTATCCCAAGGAAACAATTACATCTCCAGTCAGAAATTCCTGTGCAAGGATGTTCATCCCCACGTTATTTATAAAGGTGAAAATTTGGAAGCGATTTGAACAGCCAGTAATGGGGAATGAGTCATGTGTCTGGCGGAGTGCAGCCGAGCCCTTGGAACACTTCTAAAGGATGCTTAGTCACAAGGGAACTACATGATCTAAGGCTAAGTGAAGACGGCAGGAAGGATGGTGGGCTGGAGCTGGAGGGAGAAGAGGGCTCATGGGAAAGAGGCGGGGGCCAGCAGGAAGATGGAGACGAAGGCGCCGGATGTGTTAGAGAAGAGGGCCAGCTTTATTTGTTCAGATTCCCTTTAGCACGTTTGCTTGAGCAGGTGCTGGGTGCACACACTGTCATTCAGGCTAGGTTTAGACAAAGAGATGGTTTGGGTGAGCTATACCAGAGGAAAGGCAGACTCTTGCTCAGGGTACCAGATAGATGCTCTGCCCCATGTCCGTGGCCCCCCGGCAGACTTTCTGCAGGGATCCATCCCTCTCCTGGCCCCTCACACCTTCCCTGGGGAGCTGGTGTTTTCACCTGCCTCCTGTTTCCAGTGATGTAAAACTTTTAAAGGGAGGGGTTGTGTTCTACATAAAAACAAATTGCTGTTTATGTGTGGGTGCAAGGGAAAGACCAAGAAGGAAACGTTGAAATGTTATTTCTGGTGAGCTCTGTTAGAATTAAGGGAGGTTACATTTTTTCCATATATTTTATAATCTGCATGGCTTATTTTACTATTAAAAATCAGCTTTATTGAGGTAGAATTGACATCGGATCTGTGCATAAACTGGCACAATTTGGTAAGTTTCGACCTATGTGTATACCCGTGAAACCAACACCACTGTCAAGATAGTACATGTACTCATCACCCCAAAAGTCCCTCGTGCCCCTCTGTAACCTCTCCTCCCATCCCTCTCCTTCCTGGATCCCCTGTAGGGCAACTACTGGTCCACTCTCTGTCACTTTTATTCAGTTTTCCATGATTCCTAGAATTTTGTATAAGTGAAATCATGCAGTGTGTACCCCTCTTGGCTTCGTTTAGCCCATGATTATTTTGTGAGTCATCCAAGTTGTTCCATGTGTCAATTGTTTGTTTCATTTTATCGCTGAGTAGTATTCCTTTGTGACTATAGCACAGTTTGTTGTTTGTTTGTTTGGTTTTGGTTTTTGGTTTTTTTGAGTTGGAGTCTCACTCTGTCATCCAGGCTGGAGTCAGTGGCACGATAATGGCTACTGCAGCCTTAACATGCTAGGCTCAGGTGATCCTTCCACCTCAGCCTTCCAAGTAGCTGGAACCGTAGGCATGTGCCACCACGCCTGGCTAATTTTTTAAATTTATTGTAGAAAGGAGGCCTCACCAAGTTGCCCACACTGGTCTCAAACCCTTATGCTCAGGCAATCTTCTTGCCTCTACCTCCCAAAGTGCTGGGATAACAGGCGTGAGCCACCACACCTGGCTAGTTTTAAAAATCCGGTGAAGCTGGGCTCGGTGGCTAGCCTGTAATCCCGTGCCTTGGGAGGCTGAGGTGAGTGGATTGCCTGAGCCTGCGGGTTCAAGACCCCGCCTGGGCAACTTGGTGAGACCTCATCTCTACAATAATCAAAAAAAAATTAGCCGGGCGTGGAAGCGCACGCCTGTAGTTCCAGCTACTTGGAAGGCTGAGGCGGAAGGATTGCCGGAGCCCAGTAGGTCGAGGCTGCAGTGGCCGCTCCCGGCCACTGCACTCCAGTCTGGGCAACAGAGTGAGGCTCCAACTCAAAAAAAAAAAAAAATCTAATGAATTTCTTTATAATTAGGATAATACCCATTTTATTTTTCTAAATGTACCCTGATGTTGGCTGGTACAGTTTGGATCTGTGCCACCCGTCCCTCCCTGGAAGTTTGGGGCAGTTCTCCAGTCCTGACACTGTAACTCTGAGAGCCGCAGCCTTGCAAGTGCAGGGGCCTGCATGCTCTCACTTGCCAGACGCAGGGCTTGGTCAAGGCTTTGGACACTTGAACCACATATGTGTGTGTGTCCTCACGGTGAGAGTTTTTATTTTGGCACCAAGGAGATTTAGTGCAGTCAATAGGCGTGTGGAAGAATTGCCTTTGTGTTTTGCCTTCGTCAGAGTTAGAGAAAGCTTTGTTGAAAGAGCTTGACCTCTTGTCATAAATTGGCATTGATTGACTTCCGCGTGTCACGGGTGCTCTTGCCTGGCACCCACACAAGGCTAACAGCTCTTTTCCTGCACTCCTACCCGGCAGTCCACCCTCTGTGCAGGGCAACCCCTTTTGACCTGCCCAGGGCAGCCCCCCGACATCGCCCTGCGCTCTTGTCCTTCACGTGGGCAGAGCTGACAACCCTTCCCTCTCTGCTCCCTGGGATTTTCATGAGGTCTTTCTCCAGGGCTCCTGATTCCCCCAGGTCTCCAGTGAGAGTCATATTCCCACCAATCCCCAGGCACCTGGGTCCTGTGGTTTTCACGGCATGCCCCCTGCCCCATGCATCGCTCCACTCTTCTCTGAGGGTCCAAGGAGGTGCCTCCTGTATACTGAGGAGCGAGTCCATCCTGATACCTGCTCTGGCCACCTCCTGGGCATTGCCACCAAGGCCCCAAGAGAAGACTCAGCCACTGCTAGTTCCATGCAGAAAGGGGGAAGCCAGGGATGACGCGTCTCCAGCACTCTGTGGCCCCTTGTCCCTGGGCCTGATACCCCTAAGGTCTGGCACATGATATCCCTTTCTGCCTTTCCTTATCATTCCAGCATGAGTTGGACCCGGTCCCTGGGCCAGGCCAGGCCAGGCCAGGGACACTTCCATTCTGGCTAACCTCTCTCCCATCATTACTTCTCTACCCTGAGCACCCCTGTGCCAACCCCTTCAGCAAAATCACTCACACTGGCAGAGACTTATGACTGTGAACAGGGGCTGGTGCCCAAGGCCTGGATCCAAGATAGAGCTCTAGACCACACCCCTTCACCAACCGGGCACCTGCCAACTGCAGACACTGCCCCCAGGGGCTGGTCCCTGCTCTGGGAGTAGCCTTCTCTTCCTTCTCTCTCAGGGGTCCTGGGGTCCTGGGATGATGCTGTCTAAACAGGCACAGGAGGACGAGAGGCTGGCTGCCCAGGGCCTCCCCGCTGGAAGGATGCTACTGGAACCTGTGCCCAGAGCCACCCGCCTCAGGCCTCTGTCCATGGGCCCCACATTCAGCTGGCACTCATGGAGGGGCCTGTTGGTAGGGAGGGTCCTGGTTGTGGGGCCAGCTTGAGGCATCATCTCCGTGACCTTGCCATTTGACTCCCCGGAGGCAGGTAAGGGCGGGCTGGGGACAGGAGGGCAAGGCGCCTCTCTGCCCCACAGAGGCGCCTTTAAAAAAAAAAGTCTCCCTCCAAGAGGATGGAAACAAACAGTAAGCCGGCCTGGCCCACATCCAGCTGTGTAACCTTAGAGCCCCCATTGGTGGTGACAGGACCCAGCTTATGTAATCTGAGGGCCAGAGTGGGGCCTGCAGGCTCTGCTGGAGGCCTCTGCAGGGCTCCTCCCTGGTGCCTCAGGCTCAGGTCTGGGTAGCAACCCAGGAAGCCACCTGGGAGAGAAGCGGCAGAGGGAGTAAGCAGGGGGCGAAGCCCAGGAAGGGAGCCGGCTGGGTGTTGGAGGCTAGGAGATGGGGTGGGCAGGACCCTGCGGGGTTTCTCAGGGGGCCCTTTCCTGTGTCCGTGATGACGTGTGTGGATCCCCAATGGCATTCCAGCTGCATGTGGGTAGGACATCCCCCTCCCCCGGAAATCCACTCCATGATGCTGGGCCAGGTACGAAGGTGAAGAAGGCAGTCCATTTCTCTGCTCCTGTTTGAAGAGGCTAAGCTGCTTCCTGGCACAGGAGGAGTCGGGAGGAGAAGACTCTTCCCTCTGAGGTCAGGAATTTCACCAACATAGTCACCTGGGCCCTGGGACTCCTGCCTTTTCCATGGCCCAGGCTTCTGCCTCGGATTCCTGGCTCCTGGGCATGAGTGGGGTACCTGGGCAGGTGGCCAGTCCCTCACTGGTCAGGTGATACTAAAAGCCTGCACTGCAAAGGTGATTTCTCAGCCTGTCAACAGGGCACAAACTCTGCCCATCCTGGAGGGAAGGAAGCCGAGGCTCCGAGGCATTAAGGACCTGTCCTCAGGTCCTACTGCTATGCCTCCGTGGTGGAACTGGGATCTGAGCCAAACTTGTATTCTCCCCATCGTGTTCTGCCAGGTCCTGCTCAGGCCAGAGGCTTTGCTGAGGGCTTCCACACAGCTTAGCTTATTGAATCCCCAAAACAATGCCTGCAAGGTAGGTCCTGCCTGATGTTTGGTTCTGATGATTGTGGAGGCTCAGAGTATAAGACACTTGCCAAAATGCACACATCTGCACCTTCAGGGCTTTCTGCTCCCGAAGACCACACTTTCCATGACTTCTCAGATGCCCAGACCTTCCCTTTGGGCAGGAGGTGTGGTCCTGAGTGACTAAGGCATCAGCAGGTGGAGAGCCCATCAGCCTACTGGTGGCCCTCTACCCACACCTTCCAGTCTTGTCTCCTCAGAGCTGGCTCCAGGGGTCCTTCACAGTCTCACCACAGTGTTTCTTGTGTCTAACACTTCCTCACACTCCCTGCAGGGTCTAACCTCCAAACTCCCTGTTCTTCAAACATTCTCAGACACAACAGGCCTCACACCTGTGTCCTCTCTGCCCAAGGGCCCACCCTCCCGGCGACTGCCCACAGGCCACCTTGAGGCCGCTCTGTGGGTTCTCTTCCCCTGCCTTGCCTCCGGGGCAGGGGCGCCTGTGCCCTGGTCACTCCCCTCCTGCTCTGTACACATTTCCTTTACAAGTGGGTTATAGACATGTCTGTCTGCCTGCCTTCTCCACAGACTGAGCTTTCCTGAGAGAGTTTCTTGAAGCTACACCTTATGTTCTAGGGATTTGCGGAAAAATAACACATAAAATAGGTCTTCAGTAAGGTGGACCTGAACTTCTAGAGGTAATTAATCTCTCTTCTGATATAATGTTTTTTATGTTTGAGAAATCTGGTGGTATTGTAAGAAGATGCCATACGATGAGATCAGTGTTAGTGGTAAAGAGTAACGCAGGTTTAATTTTAAGTCCAGATTTTAACTCCATGATTGTGTGCTGTGAGTATAGGCCTGGGTGTCTCAAGAATGCACTGAGTTTGAAATGTGGGCTCGGCTCCTATCAGTGTGACTTGGTAAAGGTGGTTAGAGGCCACAGAGCCACCCCCAAATTCTGCTGTCGGGCCTGAGGATGGACCCCTGGCCCTTGACTGATGCCCAGCTGGTCCCTTCCAGCCTTCCTTCCAGTCCCCGCCTCTGGGCGCCTCAGCAGTGAGTCAGAGCATGTGTAGCGTGGGCTTGTGCGGGTGGCAGGGAGCCCAGAATTAGCTCAGCTGTGTTTCAGCAGGGCTGCAGCGGGGAGGGGGAGGTTGTGCCAGGCAGGGGGCTGAGAAGCAGCAGCCCTGAGCCACAGTGGGTGTCAGCTCCCAGGAGCCATCACAGGCCCCAAGGCGTGCGGGGAACGTCTGCTTCATGCCTGGCACAAGCCCAGTGTAGATGAACAGAGGGTCAAGGGAACAGGCCTTATGAAACCATAGCTGGTGTGATTCCCAGCATGCCGTAGACAAAAGTGGGCGGCAGACATGCATGGCCAGGTCGTGCCTGGGGAACGAGTGGCAGACAGGTGTGGGCATCGCTGTGCTCCCTGTTCTGTCTGGCAGGGATGGCTAGCTCCGTGCCTTGCCCTGCCCCCGCACATCCAGACAGGCAGAGCTGAATTGGATTGTCAAAGAGCCAGTACCAGACAACGCACCTCCTCCTGTCTGGCATTCTTTTACTCTTTGCAGACTGTCTTTCTGTCTAAAAGGTAGAGAATTGTGAGCACAGGTACTTTAATACATTGCAAAATGTTTTATATCTCCTTTGTGCCTTTTCCTGCTCACCCCCATCTCTGACACAGGTGTGGCCCAGGATGCCAGTGGTTGTCACCAGAGAAAACAGGGAAGTGACACTTGTCACTATTCTACTCATCAGGGCAAAACACCAGGGCAGGCTTCGTGCCTCCTGAGGTGGGGAGGGGCTGGGCACTTGTGTGGCCATCCAGTGAGTCAGCTAGATGGAACAGTAAAATATTTACTCACAAGGATGTCTGCATTGTTCTAGAAAAAGAATTTTTGAGGTTTTGGCGTGTGGTATGGGCACACGATGTTACCTCTGTGGTTTTCTTGTTGCCATGTGAAAGGCAGGCAGAGCGGAGTTGTTGGTGTGTTTGGGGCTTCTGTGGGCTTGATTATATGAGGAAGAAGACAAAGCGTCCAGAAGTTCTCAGGGTGGCCCAGTGTTGAGGCTCAGCCAGGTGACTTCTGCCTGCAAGTCCTGGCCTGGCCTTGGTCGGCAGTGTGTGGACACAGGCGGCCACCCACTGGCGCCCTCTCCGTTAGAAGTTTCGGCAGTGCCTGTTCCCGCAGGTACCTTTCTGCCCAGACACTGGGGTCCCCAGTTCAAATATGGCCCTCCTCTTTGATCCTTGGGTATGGGATGGTCTCAGGAGTGGTGTGTTGTGTCATACCTAGACCTGGCACACGAGGTGGGAAATTCTCATCCGTGAGAGTCCAGGGGCAGGAACTATGCCTCTGTCAGCCTTGTCCCTTCAGGGCCAAATATGCTGTTTGCGTGTGGAGGCCCTCACTAAAACTTCCCCATCGATAAAGCCCTCTGTTCTTTTCAAGGCACAGCATGTGCCTGACAGTGTTGTTTGAATCCCATATCCACTGTGAGGTGGGCAGGACCAGAACTATAATATGCCCCTTTTGCAGGAGGAGATACCTGAGGCCCAGAAAAGAGGAAGGGACATGCCTGTGTTGGGAACAGAATCATGGGTGTAGGGGGAATCTCCCACCTGCTGCCTGGCATTGTCCTGCCAGGGCACACTGCCTACAACTTATCAATCTTTCTTAAACAATAAAACATTTCATAGGTTTTTCTGATTCTTTGCATCCAGCAAGCTTGTTGGAACCCGAGTCTAAGCTACCTTTCTTTTACTGAGAGGTGATTCTGTGCAGCCCTGAGCGAAACACTTTGTTTACATCACCTCATGCAACCCTCCTGTCATTCTGTGAGAGTAGGTGTCATTCTTAATGTTACTTTGCAGAAAAGGAAATGGGCCTACTCGGGGCAGGTAAACGGACTACAGCCTGGCAGACTCCAAAACCCACACACTGACAGCAGGTGAGTGTGGGAGGGAACTCTGACCCCCTTGGCATCAAGGCTGTGCCTTGTTTGGGGGGCAATGATTTGTTGTTGTGAGCAGAAGTGACGTGTTCTGTTGGGTCCTTGAAACAGTGATTGGGAGACAAGGAGCTTCTCAGATTGCGTTTTAGAGAAGATGCTGCAGCCTGCTGTTCTCAAAGGGGCTGTGAGGTGTCCTTCTCGAGGGCAGGACTCAGCTTGTGGTCCCTGTGGCTTCCAGGTCTCTGAGATATGCTTCTTGCTGGTAGGAACGACTGGAGGACTGGACGGAGCCCAGGTGGGAAGTGGCGTCAAGTGGGAGGAGAAGGAGCAGAATTCTTTCAAGTGTGATGTGGGAGCGAGAAGGTTACACAGTGAGGAAAAGGTGTTACTGACCACTCATGGTGTTGTCTTAAGCTGAGGGTTTGGAATCTGGACAAAATGCAGCTGTTTCCTTCTTCAGAATTAAATTCCTCCTTTTTGAGAGCTGCCTGAGCCCTGCCACCCATTCTTTTTGTTGTCGGCTTCTGTAGCCACATGACTGGCCTTTTGCCACTCCCACTGATGGGCTTTGTACTTCGGGGACAGGCTCTGTGAGTTTACAGGTGGCACAGGAACAGGATTCTCTTGACTGAAAGGGAACCGGTTGGGGGGGCGGGGGGTGGCAAAGTGGCCAGGTGGCTGGGGTGCGCTAACAGATGGAGTGTGTTCCCCCGGGAGGCTGGCTGGTCTTGGCATCAGATTTCAGTGGGCCTTAGAGCAGGCAGGTCAGCAGCAGGAATGTGCTGGAGGGAGGAAATACCATTCGTCCAGCCAGTGTTTGCCTGCGTCCTGCAGCCTGACAGCTCAATTTGTTTGCACTCGCAGATTTCATGAACAGTGGTTTGATGACGGTTGCTTGGGTCCAGATTACATGGAAACATTTAGAACCTCCTCTGGGGTTGGATCTTTTATCTAATAATTGTGACACTTTCTCAGATGTGTAAGAGGGAGTTTTCTGAACTTACCCACCCCTTCTAATCACAGTTACAGTGCACAGCTGTTACATGTAAATCAGAAGAAAATGGAACCAAAATAAAGAGAATAATTTTATGAACAAATAAGTACCCCCTTATTTGCACAGGGAATCGAATGCAAATATCATAAGGATGATTAGGAATCTGCTGTTGCTGTCTCGGGTTCTTGAATCTCGTGGTATGCATAGAAACCTCACACACAAATTGCCAGGCAGCTTTCTGCTGATCTTGTGTGAATCTTCGTTGGAGAGACTTCCCAAGAATCTCTGAGGAAGCAGAGCTTCTGAGATGCTATTCACTGTGTAAAGCTTAAAATCAGGACATGTTTATACATCCTGTACCCTTAGTGTTTGCATGAAACTTTTAAACATGGGTAAGACAATTTCGAGTAGTGGACTTTTCTGTGTATGAATCTCGGAACCTTTAGGATTATTCTGGCTACTTATACAAATAAATATAGGGATCCAGTCCAGGCTGAGAGAAAATAGGTGTGGTATTAATGAAATTTATTTCTGTACCCTTCGACTTTTAGTGGAAATTGTGAGGCTCAGTTCACTTCTCAAGTGTGGGCCCCGCCTTGAATGTTGTCACGTTACTGACCAAGGCAACACCAGACAGGAGAAGGTCATTGGACTGTAAACCACCTTGGAAACCTGAGCCTTGGTCTGTTGTCCAGGGCAAGTGGCAGCTTGTACCAGGGAAGGGAGGGGATGGCCCTTTCAAGTATCATCTACCTGATAGGCATTCACAGCGATAGGGTGAGTTTGGCTTTGGGTTCTTATTTGGGCTGATAAAATCTTTCTATTCACTCACAAGTTGTGAAGTTGATAAGCTGTTCAGAGGCTATGGGATGGCAGAAGCTGTAGGGACCCTCCAGCTGTGTGGCCAGGAGGGCCTGCTAGCCTCTCCCCAACCCAGGCTGCTGCTTGCAGTGTCAGAGGCAGGCATTTGCTAGGAAAATAATGCTTATCAGAGGGTTGGCTTAAAACAGCATTTGTGGGAGAGGCTCTCCTTCCTGCCCCATGGCTGAGGATTTGGAACTGTCTAGAAGAGACTTGCTACTTGAGTGTGACCGCAGAGCTCTCTGGGCCACACATTTGGGCTCTTCTTCCCTTGTGGCTAGTTTCCCAGAGGAGACAGAGAGTCAGTCCACTGGTCACAGCTCTGAACGTGTAAGGAGCTTCTGGGGATTGTCGGCTTTTGGAGTGTGCCTGGGCTTGACTAAAAAAAAAAAAAAATCCTTGAGAAGAGGTCCTTTCACTCTAGCCTTAAAAGCTGTGTGTTTCTACCTCACGTCAGAGATGAGAACTGGCCTCATGTTCTCTTGAGTTTATCTGAAGGTACACATTTTACTCCTGATCTTGTGAGATTTGCACAGGTGCTTAACAGGTGTGAGAGTATTAGCATTTTCTACTTCCAGAAAAACTCCCTCATCAATCTTTTTCATCTGGTCTTAGGGTATGGAGTTCATTTTGCAGTCGCTTCTCCATAGCAACCAAAGTCACCTTTTAAAATGTAATCAGGCTGGGCTCGGTGGCTCAGCCTATAATCCCAGCACTTTGGGAGGCTGAGGCGAGTAGAGTGCCTGAGCCCCCCCCAGGTTTGAGACCAGCCCAGGTAACTTGGCAAGACCTCATCTCTACAATAAATAAAAAATTAGCCGGGTGCAGTAGCGTGCACCTGTAATTCCGGCTACTTGGAAGGCTGAGGCAGAAGGATCACCCGAGCCCAGCAGGTCGACACTGGGGTGTCCATGAGCATGCTACTGCACTCCAGCCTGGGTGACAGAGTGAGACTCCAACTCAATAAATAAATAGATAAATAAATAAATAAATAAAATGTAATCAGACCTCTAGTCCCTGACATGATGCAGTACTAAATACTGGATTTTCTCTTTTTTTCCTAAACAATTACTATATTGAACAAAATATATAAAGCAGCTGTTTTCAAGAATGGAATAACACTCAATGCAGGTCTTTGATCCAATGAGAAGTGTGTACGTCAAGGTCCGTATTTACCCTGGCTTTCTGTCTGGGGGCGCCTTTAAAACCAAGGCACAGGGGAGCAGAGACCATCAGCAAGCTGAACAGAAGAAACAAACATTAGAATTGGGAATACTGAGACAACTGGAATTTGTGGGGTAGGGAATTGAAGAGGAGAGTTCTGAGTAGAGAGGGGACTTGGGAGGTCTTTAAAGTGGTCCTCTAGAGTTTTGCCTAAATACTAAGCTGCATTTACACAGGACAACTCTCTTTGAGGCTTGGCAGAGAACACACTAGGTAGGGTGTTGGGGTGAGGATGGTGAGCTGAAGGTCACACAGTCAAACAGTGCTGTAGACTTAGAGTTCAAATCTGCTAACGCGAGGAGACCTTCCTGAACACCTTGAACATTCACCTGAGATCATAGAAAGGTCATACCTTAGGAGGAGGGTTACTGTAGCCTAGACTAAAGACCACACTAAGCTCTCCATAACAAAACCTTAAAACAAGTCTTGTTACATTCAAGATGCTATGCCAGTCACAAACCGTCAGCCAGAATAAAACTCAGCACTCTTCAAACAATTATTTTTTGAGTTGGATTCTCACTCTGTCGCCCAGGCTGGAGTGCAGTGGCACTCATGGCCACCCCAGCATCGACCTGCTGGGCTCTGGCAGTCCTTCCACCTCAACCTTCCAAGTAGCCGGAACTACAGGGCCGTGCTACCGCACCCAGCTAATTTTTTTATTTATTGTAGAGACAAGGTCTCGCCAAGTTGCCCAGGTTGGTCGAACCTGCAGGCTCAGGCAATCCACTCATCTCGGCCTCCCAAAGTGCTGGGATTACAGGCTGAGCCACCAAGCCCAGCCCAAACAAATTATTATCTACATTATCCAGCATACAATAAAAAAAAAAATCACCAGACAGATAGGAAAATGAAACCAGTAACAAAGGGAAAAAGGTCAACAGATACTAACAGAATGAATGGACAGATAGGAATTTCAGCAAAGAAATGTAAATACAGGAAACAACCAAATGGAAATTCCAGAACTGGAAAAATACAGTATCTGAAATAAAAAATTCACTGCATGGATCTAAGAGCAGTTTGGACACTGGTAGAAGAAAATGTTAGTGAACTTGAAGACAAATCAATAGAAACCATTCAAAGGTGAGGCACAGAGTGAAGAAACATTGAAAAGAGATGGGCACAGCCTCATTGACAAATGATAAATAATAATATCAAGTCTAACATAGGTAAAATAGAAATTTTAGAAGACAAGAAAGACTGGAACAGAAACGATATTAGATTTTTTAAAAATCTCAGCCTACAGATTCCAGAATGTCAAGGAACTCCAAGCACAGTAAATACAAAGAAAGCCACATTGAGACACACCAGAATGAAGTTGCTGAAAACCAAAGATAAAAATAAAATATTAAAGCATCCAGAGCAAAAAAGGTACTTTACACATAGGGGAACAAAAATAAGGTTATGTCTGATTCTAATCAAAAACAATGCTAACTGGAAATGGGACAGCATCTTTAAAGTTCCTGAAAAAATATATTTCAAAAATAAATGTGAGACAAAGACATTTTCAGATTGACAAAAGCTGACAAATTGTTCTCTACAGACTTGCAGTATCTTTCAAGGCTTCACTGGTAAATTTTAAGCACATTTTAAAAAGAGCACCGGTCTTACACAAAATCTTTCATAGAGAAGGAAGGGACATTTCTCAAATAATTTTATGAGGCCAATATAGTCACGATTTTTTAAGAAAGAAAAAGAAATTACAAATCAATATTATTCATGAACATAGACAAAAAAAAACAAGGAAATACACATTGAAATACAGTAATATATGAAAAGGACAATACCTCTTGACCAAATGGGGTCAAGAGGTATTGTCAGGAATGCAAGGTTGGTTTACATGTGAAACTCAATGAATTTTACAGAATTGACAGCCTACTTCTGATTAAAAACTCTTAGCAATCTAGGAATAGGAAGAAAATTCTGCAACCTGTTAAGATGTATCGTCAGCCTATTTTTAGGCTGAAGGTAAATGCCACCAGGTAGAATATGGAGCCAGGTTAAGAAAAGAAAAGTGCCCAAAATGGGAAATAATGTGGTAAATATAAAAGAATTTGTTTTCTCGTTTAAAAATTTCTTTAAAAGACAATTTAAGGTTTAAGGCAAAAATAATAGCAATTTATTATGGAGTTTTTAATATATGTAGTGATAAATGGTTGACAGAGGATGGAGGTGGTTAAATGAAGTATACAGGCAAGCAATAGAGAAAACACAACAAAAAGAAGTGATACATGAAAAAGATAATACCTCTTGACCAGATGGGGTTTACCTCAGGAATGCAAGGTTGGTTTACATGTGAAACTCAATGAATTTTACAGAATTGACAGCCTACTTCTGATTAAAAACTCTTAGCAATCTAGGAATAGGAAGAAAATTCTGCAACCTGTTAAAATGTGTCTTCCAATAAAACATAGTAGAGGCTATTATATTCGGACAAATTAAACAATGTCTTTCTCAACAACAGCAAAAAAGTATCTTCCAGAAACTGAGAGCTGAAGTTATTGTAAACAACAAAAAGAAATGAAAGTTTGGAAAGGAAGGAATGTTATATTATTTACAAAAGATGTAATTCCAAGTAATCTGCAAAAATGCTACTGGAACTAAAAGTAAATTTAGAAAGGGCATAGATTATATGGTCAATATGCAAAAATTATTCACATTTTTGTGTACTAGCAAGAATAATTAGAAAATAATTAGAAAATGAAATTAACATATGTCACATTGTGCCAGCCCTCTGCTCAGAACTTTCTGGTGGCATTTTACTTCTCTTAGAGTAAAATCCAAAGTCTGCTATAAGGCCCCCCTTGCTATTTTCCCTCTCTTCCCCCCAGTGGCCATCTTGCCTCTGAGCTGTCACCATTCTCCTTGGCTCTGTTCTAGGGCCTTTGAGCGTGCTTTCTCCCATGCATGCACGCACTCCCCCATGTATCTCTTGGTCTTACCTCTCACTTCATTCAGCTGTATGCTTAACTGTCATCTTCTCAGACATGCCTTCCCTGATCACCTTAAATGGAATAGCACCTCCGCTTACCTTGCTTTATTTTTTTAAAACCCTCACCACCATCTGACACATTAGATGTCAGTTTGTTTATTGTCTTCCTCCATTTTTAGAACATGAGAACAAGAACTTTGTCTTTTGTGGTTGATCATTGTTGGATCTGCAGTGCCTAGCATGGTGCCTGGAACTTAGTGGCAGTCAGCACATACTTGTTTCATGAATAATTGCAAAATGTAGTGCCAACATGGACAAAGTCTGGGGGTTAGCATACTGAAATAAAAGTATCTAGTGTGGTAGGCTTTTGGGTTTGCCTTTTTCTTCTTAGAAATTCCAATTGAAAATCTTTTTCAATTAAATATTTTGATGCCATGCTGAGTCCTGAGGCAGCACAGGGCATATCTGTAGAGGTGATCATGGATGCACCCATTGCTTGAGTGACACACCATCATTTGCAAAGTGCTTTCCTTGCCACATTGGATCTGCACAGGGCCCAGTGATATAAGTGGATAGGATGACGAGTCAGAGAGATCCAGTTACCTGCCCAGGGCTACACAGACAAGCTGTGGCCAGGAGTCCTGGCTCTCAATCCTAGGTTCTTTTCCATTGCACCCTATGATGGGAGATGGGCCCTGTGACAGGGTTTTACGTGGTTCCCGTGGGCAAAATAGTGTCCCACCCCCTGGGACTGATCTTCATGAGGCTAAATGTTTTGTGCACATGTACCGAGGGTGAGGAGGCAGGTGGAGGAAGAAGAATTTTGCAGACTTTTTAGGTCTGTTTGAGAGGCAGGACCTGTGGAATGGAGGTAGGGACCAGGCCAGTATTTTCATGCCTCAAATGTGTTCATATGTGAAGAGGCACAGGCCCTACGAGTCTTGGGGCTGAGCAAGGGACCCACTCACCCAGCCAAAGGGGCAACAAGGAGAGCCCCAGGAGACTGGAGGGCATGTGGGCACATGTGATTCTGCTAGGGCCCAGTTCATGTCATATATGTTGCTTTGAGCGGTGTGGGGGCCTGCATGGGGAAATAAAGGTGGCTCTTTTCTTTGAATGAAATTCATGTTAACAAACACTCATGGTTCAAATGGAAGGCTGGGCATTTGTGTGCAGAATCTTGTTGGGTCCTCAAAATGGACAAGGAAAAAATGACATTTCCATCTGCTTAGGTGGAGAATCAGGCTGAGGGTGATCATGTGGATTTCCCAAGGTCATTCACTTATTAGGTGGTACACCTGGGACAAGGATTCAGATCTTAAAACTCCCAGGCAAGCACTTTCTTGGAGGGCTCCCACCAAGAGACTTCCTGTGTTGAACAAATCCCCAGGGGGTGTGGCTGGGACAAAGAGAGCTATATGGTGAATGTGATACCATGGTAGCTGTCGTGGCGAGGTTTCCTGGAGATTTGTTCCCAAGGAATAGATGGATGAGGGCGGACCTCAGGTAGGGAAAGGGGGTTCAGATGAACTCAGGGGAGGGTGGGTGGCCTGAAGTGAGCACCTTGATTCACGCTGTTTTGCATTCAGGATCTAGTATCTCGGTAGTTCCCTTTTAATAACTCTCTCTTTGGGGATCATTTTACCTTGTCCTCACAGTGTTTGAGGGTGACAGGAGCTCTCAGTATCAATGACACATGGGATGAAAGTGACTCAGGGCTCTCTTACATGAGGCCGCGTCCCTCTGTCTTGCAGATGTCATTCTAGGCACTGAGTGGCTAGGGGATCTGCCAGAGATCAGTCGAAGGAGCACACTTAGATCGAGACCCAGGAAAGCGTGACTTCTGACTGCAGCAGCATTTCTTGATTGCAAGACCACACTCATGTGGATGCATGTGTGTGCATGGGCGTGCCTGTGTGTGTTGAAGGATAATACTAGAAAGCGTGTTTTTTTCCTCATAATTTAGTGATGTCTCTGCTAAGACCAACTTGAAGAGCAATGATAGGGAGAGGCATGTTAAGAGTGTTCAGTGCATTCTCAGTATTTGGGGTTAATCAGATACTGACGCAAATGATTTTCGTCACTGGTATATTGGCGCCTTAGGAAAAAAAAATCTATTCATTGACTGAAGTATCTGTGGTGGTTTAGAGACTTGTCTCATCCTCATGTCCAGCAAGACGTGGTTTTTCCCCCAGGTGGAATTATTTAACAGTGAAGTGTGACATCCATCCAGTCTTTTGCCACACTGAGAAATTGTTAAGAGGACCTCTTTATTTCTTACCTAGATGAGGTTTTTAAGAGTTGTGGGGAGACAACATGGGTTTTGAAATCAGGGGATTCTTACAAAGTAGTGTGTCTTGGGGCAACCCCTTTGGGGTCCCCTCCCACTGTGGGGGCTTTTCTGTCCTCTCAATAAATCCTGCTTTCAAAAAAAAAAAAACACATGGTGTGTCTTAGAGGCGGGCATTTGGCAGGTCTAGGACAGGGGGTCCCTCAGCCTGCTGGATCACGCATGGTTCATATACTCTTAGGGATGGGACAGTGAGCCAACTTGGTATAATCCTTGCATTGAGTCTGCACAGCACCAAGAGCAGCTGAGGCCAGGAGTGAGCTCCTTGTGACTTCAGGCTGTTTTGATCAAGGTGCTGGCTCTGCCAGTTCTCACAGAACCCTAGGGCTCAGAAGGAAGTGAACACTTCCTAGGCCTCTGCATCACTGAGATTGTGTCCTGAGGAAGAGAGGATGGCCCTGGCCCACAGCAAATGGGAGTGAGTACTCGGGTCACGTGAGTGTGAGTGTCCCTCCCTACCACTGTGTAGTGTGGGGAGTGTGCTGATGCAACTTTTGGGTGGTACCACCGCGGGGAAGAGTGCTGTCTCAGGACATCAAGCTTCCTAGGTGGGGGTAGTAAAAACTGGCCGTGATCATCAGGGCATTTAGTCCATTTTTCTAAGTAGATCTTGCAAACTAGTAAACTAGTAAACTAGTATCTAGTGAGGGTATATTTTCTGGGACTTCTTCGCTTGCCTTGGAGAGATGACCTGTGGACTAGGATATGTCCTCTGGATGAAAAGTGAATATTGAGCCTGGAATACTGACCCCAGAAATGAGGAGTCACTCAGGGTCGCAGAGCTCAGGGAGGCTGGGTCATGGTGAGTTCCTAGAGCTAGACTTCTCAGGTGCTTTTGCCTAGTAAGGAGACCCCTGGCTGGACAGGATCCTAGGTCCTACAGACCTTTCCCTCCAGCTCTAAGGATGATCTGGCCCTGGCAGTAACTGGCAGCCCCTACCCACGTTCATTCAAAACTACTTTGAAAGCCTAAAGCCAGGTTTGAGAGTTTAAGATGGTAGACATGTCTGCTCCAAAGACCAGAACACCTGTGCCCTACTGCTCAGGAGACCCCTGGCATTCACACACTCAGGGAACCCACTTAATATTCATAAGATCGTTTGCTGGGTCTGGCTGGAATATCAAGTCAAAGGTCTTGATCCCATCTTCGGAAAGGATTTTTTTTCCTGGTAGAGAGAAAGGGTCATCACTTCATAGTTGTCTGTGAATTCACCATTTTGGGTCATATGTGTGGCAAACTGTAAATCCTGCATCAGCTTCTCCAGGCTTTGAGGCTCCCTGACCTGCTCTGCTGATGGGGAGAGCTTGGGGAGCACTGTGGTTTTAATGGACCTTAAGGAAAGTGCAGTGAGGGCTGTGATAAGCCTGGTGTAGGAAACCTCACAGTGGGCTCTGTGGCCCAGGGATCATCTAGGACGGTCTCTCTGGAGGGCGGGGGATGTGCCCCATCTCTGTTGTCAGTGCTATGCTTATGCAGGCATGCACTGTCAAGTGAGAGTGTTATCCAGAGTTGCCTTCTAGCTCAAAATTCTGTGCACAGCTGAATACATGGTGGATACGCACCCTTAGTCACCTCTTATTTTTGTGGGAAAGGTAAGGGAAACAGATAACTAAATCTTGATTGTCACTCCTGGTTCGGTTTGTAAATAATGAAAGCAAGTTATTTTTTTCACCTTTTGTTGGGTTACACGGAACATCCCTATTTTAGCAGTTAAAAATGACCAGAAACAATTACACCACACACAAACTTGAAGGAAATGACCAGAAGCAATTATACCACACAAAATCTTGAGGGCTTTAGTGTTTTACTAATCTGTTTCAGCAGAAGTCACGGATTTTCTGCATACTCCATGTTATGAATTTGGTTTGCTGCGATCAAGGCACCTGTGACAGAGAGATGGTTTCTTTGGCATCCATGCAAGAGAAAACGTAGGTGCTAAAAGGAGCAAGGCGAATGTATATTTAGCCATGCTGTCAGTGCTTTCAAGTTTAATACCAGAAGGGTAAAAGGAACTAACCACCAATACACGCAACAGCTTGGGTGAATCTCATAAGCATCACGCTTCGTGAAGGAAGCCAGTCTGATTCAAAATGTTACATACTGTACGATTCCATTTTTGTGACATTCTCAAGAAGACAGAATAATGGTGATGCAGAACAGATCAGTGGTTGCCAGGGGTGAAGGGCGGAGAGTGTGTGACTAAAGGAGCAACATGGGGGTGAACTCCAAGGGTGATGGGACAGTTCTATATCCTGACTGTGGTGGTGGCTAAATGACTCTACACATGTGTCAAGACTCATGGACCTGTCCGCCATGTGATCCTTTAAAAACAACATAAAATGATGCCAGAAGGGCAAGCAGTGCCCGAATGGTATAGTCACTGACCACAGGCTCAGACACACCCCTCCTCCCGCCCTCCCTTTCCCTCCCCCACCCCCCGCCAGACGCACCCTCCTCTGTGCTGAGGTTTTGAAACATCGCCCAACCCGGGGCCCACTTTGTCGTGAATGCCAGTCATCCTGCTGATGGCAGTTGTCAGGACTCATTCACAGTCACCATCTGGTTTCCTCTGCTGCGTAAAACATTGTGGAGTTTGCATCTCTGTTTCAGCCTTGCCCCTTAGTGTTTGGATGGATGGGGGGGGGGCGGTCTCTGGATTTATTTCCTGTTGTGTTTCTGGAATGTTCTATGACTGTGTTTGTTTCTGTGATGTTGATGAATGATTCCTGTCCATCTCTTGATTTATTCCCTTCTTGTCTAAGTTGTGCACGTCCAAAACTGCCCCTGGCACCGTGGTGCCTCATCTCAGGGAATGACTCCACCATCTACTAACGTGCCCACATTGGCAGCCTGGGTCAGTCTTTGCCACCTCTTCTCAGTTCCCAGCCTTACTTCAGGTCCCATGTCCTCTGTATTCTGTTCTCAAATTGGCTCGCTCCTCTGGTCCTATGTCCCCACTGAGCCCTCCTGCCACAGCTCCCTCATTCCCGATTCTGTCCTTGCCTTAATTCATTCGAGCTGCCATAAAAAGACTCCATAGATGGAGTGGATGATTTGTTCCTCACATTTCTGGAGGCTGGGAGTCCGAGATCAAGACTCCAGCATTTGTCTGTATAGCCCACTTTCTGGTTTACAGGCAGCATCTTTTCACTGTGTCCTCACATAGCAAAAGGGACAAGCTTGCTCTCTGGTCTCTTTTACAAAGACACTAATCTTATTCATGAGGTCTCCATCCTTATGACCTTATCACCTCTCAAAGGCCTCGCCTCCTGACACCATTCCCTTGGGGGTTAAAATTTCAATATGTGAATTATGTGGGAATACAGACATTCGGACCATGGCAGCCCCGTAACCAAAGGGATCTTCCTAACACTTGAACTTGATCATGTAATCCTCCAGCTGAATATCTTGCCATGTTCTCATTACCTTTAGAATAGAGGTCAAACACCTTGATGTGGCTTGCCATTCTTGAATTATCTCGCTTTCCTATACTTACTTTCTAGCTTAATTCCCTTCTCCATCCCTGATCCAACTCTCAAAACTTCCGTGATATTGGAATTCTTCCAGTGCCTTGAGCAGGTCATGTTCTCTCCCTGCCTCTGGGCCTTTGCATATGCTATTCCCTATACTTGGAATCTTGACCCCCCTGCCCCCCCATACCACTGCCATACACACTATTTATCTGGCAGGTTTTCTGTTCACCCACCCTTCTTCAGCGTAGCCCTTTCTTCTGGGCCGAGCATCCTTCCTTCCTGCCCTCAAAGCCACCTGTTCTGTCCTGGCACCTGCCACACCGTGTCATAATTTTCCCCAGATTGAGGCTGTAGGATCTTTGCCGGCAGTACTCGCCCTCTGTTGTCACTATTGTATCCTGGGCATCCTGCAGGCATGATGCCTGTAGCCAGAAGGTGCTGAGAACAAGTTTTGTGATGAATGGACAAAGGCATCTGTAAAATCCCAGAGCCAGAAACCAACAGGAATTTAATGAGAGACATGAAAAATCCTTCTCTGTGCTGAGATTTAGAAACCCAGGGCCTACTTCCCTGAGCGTCAATCATTCTGCTGACAACAGTTGTCAGGACTCACTCACTTTGAGGACAGTTGTCAGGACCCTCAGTAGATGTGGACCCATCTTCTGACCTGCTTACAGTCTGGCGAGGGAGGTCATAACTGTTGAAAGATTTGAATAATAATTGTGCTAAACCACGTGACATGAACTCCAGGTGCCATCAAGGGACAGGACAGAGGCTGAGGAGTTCAGGCTGTCAGAGAAAGGTTCACAGAGCTCGTTTTCCCAAATCATTTCTTGCCCCTGTTCTCTTCACATGCAGGTTGACCTCACTTCTCACTCTATGCAGCTTGCCACCCACCTACCAAGGCTGGACCAGGAGGGCCCACCCTTCACCCCTCTGCGGGCGACTCCAGGGAGCCCCGAGGTTTTTCTGTCACATCTCTGGCTATGTTATCTGGCCACCCTGCCCAGCCTTTCGTTCTCCCCTATACCTAAAAAGATCGCTTTCCACTTGGAAGACACAGTGTCTTAAGTTAAAGTTTGAGCATAAGTGTCACTGACTCAAACCTATCATAGCCAGCTCCACTGGATTAGGAAGAAGTGGGCTGTAGGGGAGGTGAGCGCAGGCACTAGAGTATCTGAGTGTGGTTTGAGCTCTGTTGAAAGGAATGAACCCCTTGCTTCTAGACCCTGGCTGCCCATTGGAATCATCCAGACAGCTTTAACACAGCCTGATGCCCATGCCCATTCCCAGCTAATTCAGTCAGACTCTCTGGGGTGGCGCCCAGATAACCACTGTGCAGTCCGTGGGTATTCAGGTGAGTTCAGATGGACATGACCACAAGTATTTGCCAATTCAGATCCTTAATTGGGCTACCCATGATTTCATGGGCTTTCTTAGTAAAAGACAGTCTGTTCAAAATGAGGAGGAAGTTTTGTTTTTTTTTTTAATTCTTTTATTTTTTTTTTTGAGTTGGTGTCTCACTCCGTCGCCCAGACTGGAGTGCAGTGGCCGCTCCCGGCCACCGCAGCCTCGACCTGCTGGGCTGCGGCGATCCTTCCGCCTCAGCCTTCCGAGTAGCCGGAACTACAGGCGTGCGCTACCACGCCCGGCTAATTTTTTTGATTTATTGTAGAGATGAGGTTTCGCCTGCCCAGGCGGGTCTCGAACTCGCGGGCTCAGGCAATCCACTCACCTCAGCCTCCCAAGGCGCGGGATTACAGG
>CAUYQG010253073.1:0-41977 GCA_963574415.1 Tarsius wallacei
CCTCAGCCTTCCAGTAGCTGGAACTACAGGCGCGCGCTACTACGCCCAGCTGATTTTTGATTTATTGTAGAGATGAGGTCTCACCAAGTTGCCCAGGTGGGTCTCGAACCCGCGGGCTCAGGCAATCCACTCACCTCGGCCTCCCAAGGCATGGAATTACAGGCTGAGCCACCGAACCCGGCTCAGAGTAGACTTTCATGGTCTTTTGAGCTTCTTTCATATCTTTTGGACTGTAATTGTGTACTTTTCTTGTGTAAACTAATTTTGAATAATTTACTTGTGCTAGTTAATTCAAAAATAGGCATTACTGTCCCTGCCCCCAAATACTCTGGATATCTCATCAGAGTATTTCATTTTCCCTGTTAACTCTTTGCAGTGGTTTTATGGTACATGGCAAGTAAGCAGATTGTATTAGTTAGGTACCAAGCTTTGTAGCACCTGCACATTTTGTAAACTCAACAGATGGAAATAACTGATCAGTTCAAACTTTGCTTATATGCTTGAATAATACTGATTCTTTTTTTCTGTGTCATGAAATATAGTTTTTAAATGTATGTTTTTACTTTTTGAATAGGTAATATATTCATATGGTTTGGAATTCAAAATATAGGAAAAATGAGAAATTCAGTAAAAAAAATTGCTATGTAAGAAACACATTGAGAGTTTTCTGTTCAAAATACTTACTGTAAACTGACTTTGTTTATAGCTTTAAATGATGCCTTAGATCTTGTGTGTTAACCTTTCTTTGATGCTGTCTTTGTGTTCATATTTTTCTGAATTCCTTTTTTCTTTGAGTAAGGTGTATCTAGTTTTAAAATATTCTATATATGCTTCACTATAATCATGAAAAAATTAGTTCCTAATCAGAAGCTTCTTCAGAGCATCATGGTGTCTCTTAGGAGTGACGAGTTTGGGCTGGGGTTCAATTTCCTCTCGGAATTGCTTCCTTTAAAAAAATCCATTTATTTACTTAATTTAAAAATGATCAAAGAAGTCTCTAATATATATAATGAGAATACTCTGAATCCTTAGATGTGTGATTCTTAAAATATAGATCTTGATTCAGAAGGATCGTTTGCTATTTTAAAATGCAAGTCTCAGAAACAAGTCAATGCAGATTCACCACCTATTAGCTAAAAAGACAAAAATGTAAGATTTGGTCTGATATGAGAACATCACCAACATAAATAATTAATTGGAGAAAAGTACAGAATAGTGCATATTGTACACCATCTTTTATTTTTAAAGAATAGGAAAATAAACTATATGTTCATATTTGATTGGATATGTGAGGTTTTGTTTTGTTTTTGAACCATATGCATACTATATTAAAGGTGAATTTAAAATTTGTTTTAAAAATACATTTATTAAAAATATATTTAAGCCGGGCTCGGTGGCTCAGCCTGTAATCCCGCGCCTTTGGGAGGCTGAGGTGAGTGGATTGCCTGAGCCCGCGGGTTCGAGACCCCCCTGGGCAAGCGAGAACTCATCTCTACAATAAATCAAAAAATCAGCCGGGCGTGGTAGCGCGCACCTGTAGTTCCAGCTACTCGGAAGGCTGAGGCGGAAGGATCGCCGGAGCCCAGCAGGTCGAGGCTGCGGTGGCCGGGAGCGGCCTCTGCACTCCAGTCTGGGTGACAGAGTGAGACTCCAACTCAAAAAAAAATATATATATATATATATATATTTAAAAATAAAATTTAATATAAAATTTACAACTTGGAAATAAAGCATATCATGGTTATTTTCCCATAGATTTAGGTTGAAGGTATTTTGACTATATCAGAAAAGACCATGGACTGAATGCTATGAGAAATATGTCTTATAGACTATCTTCTTTCTGTCCCTGCCCCCAAATGGCAGAGAGCTTATTTTATTGTAACCTTTTTTTCTTTCTCTTTTTTTTTCAAAGGCTGGTGGGGTAGCAGGTGTAGCTGTTGACTTGATATTATTTCCTCTGGATACCATTAAAACCAGGCTGCAGAGTCCCCAAGGATTTAATAAGGCTGGTGGTTTTCGTGGAATATATGCTGGCGTTCCTTCTGCTGCTATTGGATCCTTTCCTAATGGTAAAAATTGTATTGCTATTCTTGCTGCTATAAAGCCAAGATAATGAGATTTATTTTCAGAGTGGTATATGGTCTTACCCCACATAATTTCTTGTGTGTTGAAGCTTATCTTCTGAATTTTTCTGTTTTAACCCATTATTTTTGAATCAGCTAGTACTGTGGGTTCTATTCCAGTGTGTTTGTAATAGGAAAAAAATGAGCAATCTTTTAAAAATTATTTTTGTTGTTAAAATTCCCAGTTAGAATCCTTTAACTGTTATTTTACCATTGATTGTGATTCTTTAGAGTAGTGGTTCTCAACCTTGCCTGCACATTGAAATCTTGGGAAGCTTTAAAAAAGTACTGATACCTGTGTGTCATCCCCAGAAATTTAATTGGTCTGGGCTTTGTCTGGGTATCAGGAGTTTTAATAGCTTCCCAGGTGATTCTTATGTGAAGCCAAGTTTGATACTGCCTTGGAGAGTCCTGTGGAGCAGGTGAACCTAAGAGGCATTAAATATTTCTATCTTAACTAAATTGCTATTAGATGATGCAAGTGTTTCTCACCAATGTTCTCCTGGATACTCTCCTTCTGGTGTATTGGTTTTGAAGTCAGGTTATGTGACTTTTGTCCCCCTTACTCAATAGTCAATATGATCTGTTTTATTATTTAATCCACCTCTTGGTATACTTTTTTCAGATACTTATTTAAATTGTTTACTGATAGATGCTTCTAATGGCATTCAAAAGTAAACCAAGGCAACAAACAAAAAATCACCACACACAGACAACCACAAAACCACTGCTCTAGGAAATGCTTAAATTCTGGTGTTTGCTTTCCTTTTTCTCTGTGTTATTCATGAGAAATATTTTCTCCTATGTTAACTAGACATTTAAATGCCAGTCTGTGAACACAGCTTTCACATAAAGATTTATAGTACAAAGCAGGGAAAGAAAAAAAAAAGCACTAGTGTTTCTGTCCTTGTGTTTTTCTTTCCCCCTTTTCCCCAGAAGTCCTTGGAACCAAACTATTTGGGGGTTATCCTTGAATTTCTGTATGTCTTGATACTTTGAGTAATTGATTGCCACAGGTTGCTATTGAGTATCCACTGCAGGCCAGATGTTGTTCTAAGTATGGGAGAGGGGCATTGGGATCACTTGACTACTGAAGAGCTTAAACAAATACGGTTGACCCTTGAACAACTCAGGGGAGAGGGGTGCTGACCCTCTGTGCAGTTGAAAATCTGAGTGTAACTTTGGACTTGCCTAAAGCTTAACTATTAATAGCTTAATGTTGACGGGAAGCCTTACCGATAGCAGAAACAGTTGATTAATGTATTATGAGAACAAGGAGGATGAAGACCTTCATGATGATCAAACTTCCACTTAATGAACAGTTAATATATTTCTCTTTCTTATGCTTTTCTTAACATTTTCTTTACGATATTGCACTAAACACGACAAAATATACACGAGAACAGCGAGAGATCCTTTATCCTACAGTCTACAATTTAATGGAGAGACAAATTGCTCCTGTGGAGATTAGCATCATATGATGTTGTAAGAGGATACTTGCAATATTTGAGCTTACCACAATAGCAACAGTATGTGGATACGAAATTGTTATAGTAGTACAGTATTACTAAAGTAAATTTTAGGGAGTTATGATTTAATACAGCATCTTCACATTTGTTTACATTACTCTGTGCATGGCATCGTGTGTGCGTAAGTTTTGATGAATTTTAACTTTTTATAATAGTTTTGTTATATTTTATGATAGTAAGTGTTAAAATAGACTAGTATCTATGTATATTTTATGCATTCATGAAATACCTAACTTTTTCTTAAGTTTTTCAATATTTCTATGCTATGTGGTTTCTAGGTTTTAGTCTGAGTACAGGACTCCACTGTAATGAATGACTGTAGACATTTTTGTGAACCTATTCTGCAGGAGTGAGGGGTTGGGCTGGAGAGGACTAAAGATGGAAAGAGGATAAGAAAATACTTCAGCTGGGCTTGGTGGCTCAGCCTGTAATCCCGCGCCTTGGGAGGCTGAGGTGAGTGGATTGCCTGAGCCCGCGGGTTCGAGACCTGCCTGGGCAACTTGGTGAGACCTCATCTCTACAATAATCAAAAATTAGCCGAGTGTGGTAGCGTGCACCTGTAGTTCCAGCTACTTGGAAGGCTGAGCAGAAGGATCGCTGGAGCCCAGCAGGTCGAGGCTGCGGTGGCCGCTCCCGCACTCCAGTCTGGGCGACAGAGTGAGACTCCCAACTCAAAAAAAAAACAGAAAAGACCAGATTGTCACAAATCTCCTAAAGATTTTCTAATGTGTTTATTTTAAAAATACGTACAAATGGACCTGTGTACTTCAAACTTATGTTATTCAAGGGTCAACTGTACTGATGCCTGTGACCTACCCCTAGAGATTGTGATTTAGTTGGTCTGAGGTGTGACCTGGGTATTGGAGGTTATAAAAAATCCAAAGATGATTCTAATATTCAGACAAGTTGAGAACCTCTGAACTAAGAAGTCAAAGGAATGTGTCACTAAACTCCTATGTTTTGGCCACCAGTTTTTATGTTGTCTTCTTCATTTAGATTCATTCTTCTCTTACATATTGCACATAAGGATTATTGTGGTTGAGTAGAGTGTTAGCTGCAGTGGTATTCTTAAGATCATGGGACTGCTTTACATTCTTCCCCCAGTAGTTTACATATAGTATGTGGTTTTGAATTTGTGTGTGTTCTTGCCTTGCTTTTCTTTTTTGCCATCCATAAAGCTTTAGTGAATGGGAGAGGCTAGAGAAGTCAAAGTGCCATGATTTTAGAAATGGCCTTACTGTTTCCTGCAAATTTTGGATGAATTGAACTTTTTTGTGTGGCACCTTTTTTTCTTTTGCTGTTGGTTAAGATTGTAGTCTGAGTACAGGACTCTGCTATACTTACTCATCAGTGACTGTAGTCGTTTTTGTGAATGTATTCTGCAGGGGTAGGGGTTGGGCTGGAAGGAATTGAAAATGGAAAGAGGAGAAGAAAAGACTTGTGTTTAGGAGCCTCATTTCTTATTTAGAAGGAACTGTAGATAAAGCATAGTTTTTGTTTGTTTTTCTTTTAAGAGCTAGAAGAGAATGTGGATGTCAAGTAGCCCAATTCCTCACTTGGAACCTTACTGTGCCAACATTTCCAATTAGTAGAGTCCTTCTTGGATGCCATCTCTGGAGCAGGGGGAGGTTTGGAATTTGTTTCTAAAATACCTTGTATATCATAAAAGTAGCCATGAAGTCAGACATAGTTATGTGATTAACCATGAAGTGGAAGAAGTTTTAGCACTTTTTCACTTTTTCCGAGGGCTAGAGGGGGATGTAGAAGGCATAATGGCAGAACTCACAGCTGAACACGATTGGAGTTATAGCTGCATATCTAGTGAGTGGGCCAAAGTGAGAAAAGCCGTATAAAGAAGCACAAATGGGAACAGACTACATAGAACTGCTTGAACTGGTCATTGCTCATCTGAGGACAGCTTGCCTCCTCATTTGACCTGGTGTGTATTTGTTAGAGGTCTGAGGATCTTATTGATTTTGAAGGACTTTGGAAAACTGATTTTCACTACCAAGCTGTTTTCGTGAGTGCTTCAGACTTTACTGTGACATGTTCAAATGTCCTTCAAAAGGTGAATTTGCCTTTCCTTTGTCTTTTGTGTCTTATCTTTTATGAAACTGATATTTTTTGATAAACAGTACACAGCAAGTTTTAAAGCCCTCATGTGTAGCTGTGATGAGATCATGGTGATAGGGATAGCTTTTTAGAGATTTTAATTTCTAGTTTTAGTTAAACGGTTGATTATTTTCTTGATGTAAAGGTGAATTGGTATAGTAAAGAATGGCTAAGGTTATTTTGAGTAACCAGCAATAAAACATCATAGTATACAGGGGGTGCCAACAAAATGTATCACATTTTAAGGGGTGTTCTCTATGTATTTCTTTTTGAAACTGAGTTAAATTATGGTAGTAATGTGTAGTATGACAATTGCTCAGAGAAAATGCTTCCGCCATTTTCTTTGACTGTCCTGCCTGTTGCATGGTGACGCTAGCATTCATTTGATTAATGCCATCTTTTGAGTGACTGTCATAAAATATGTATATATATTTTTTGGCACGTTGTAGACATGTTTTTAAAGTTAAGATATATGTTTGCAAGTTTAACCTGTCTATAAATCACTGTAGCTGATTGTTTTATGACTATATTTAGTGATATTTTGAATCAGAGAATCCCATGTTGTTTTCTAAAGTTGACTTTAAAGATGTTAAGTACTTTGTCAGTACAACATGGTAATGCTGTTAGGCTGCCTCAGGGTAGGCATTATATTTTCCGCATTTTTGTAAGTCTAGGGTCTGGTATATAACATGGCTTCAGTAAATTCTGAGAGTGAGGGAGGGAAACAGATATGTGTTTAACTATCATCTTTATTTGTTGCTTCATAATGTAATGGTTATTTTCATACCTTTATGAGAAGCATATTTCTTAACAGTTTGAATATATATTTAAAGTTTGTGAAAGACTGGCTTGTTTTAAATTTCAGCTGCTGCATTTTTTATCACCTACGAATATGTGAAATGGCTTTTGCATACTGATTCAACTTCATATTTGATGCCTGTGAAGCATATGTTGGCTGCCTCTGCTGGAGAAGTGGTAAGTAACAAGTTATGTGTATAAAATACTTCAGAAATGAAAATCATGCATATATTTTCAGTACAGATTTTACTTTGTTTCATTTTTTAAAAAATTATGAAAGTCATAAATCCCAGTTAATGTAAGTGGATTAAACATGACAGTTAAGAGATAGAGCCTTAGATAGGATGGAAGAAGAATTTAGCTAAGTGCTATTTATAAGAGACAGATCTAAAAACATAACTATACAGAAAGAATACAATTAAATAGAAGAAAATATCCTTGCAAATTGTGGTGACTTTGTATTGTGTCAGCATAACTGAGCCAGAACTACTTTTCCAGAATTCCCTTTCCAGGATAGTTTTAGTTTAGGTCAACCACAAGAGAAAGTTTACACGGTTTGTAAGGTGGACGTGAAGCAGCTGCTGTGTTTTTGCTTGAAAGGTTGGTGGGGCCAGGCACTGTCACAGCTCACACACTCTGTTGCCGATTTCTGCTGGCTTACCACGTTGGCCTGTGGCCTCCAGCAATTCCAGCGCCTACTGGATCTTCTCTTTCAGCTTCTTCAAATCTAGGTCACTGTGTGGGTGAAGGGTGCCAGCTTATACTGCAATTTCTCCCTCACAGGATGATGAAAACTAAATGAGGTCCAGGTTGTCCTTTCTCTTCCCCACTTCATGTCTGTCTTTCCTGCCCTGGTGACTACTCTCTGATTTTGGACCCAGGAGTAGATGCAGAAGCCACAATTCTATATAGACTGCTTAGTCTGCTCCTGTAATTGCTGGTCAGATCTTCATAATCCTCATTCTTATCACTCATAGTGGTTTTGCTTCTCTAATGAAACCATAACTGATAGAGAAATACTAACTGAAATAGAGCTGGCGGAGTAATGTTAATATTGGGCAAAAAGAATTAAGGAAAAATCAGAGAGACCATTTCATATTGATACAGGAATAGTTCTTTTGGGAGATGTAACAAGCCTGCACCTGTACTGAATAACGTAGTCTCAAAACATATGAAGCAAAAAGTGACAGAATTATAAGGAGCAGTGAACAAAACTGTAGTTCCAGTTAGAGATACTCACTTCTCTCTCAGAGCATTAAGATCAGACAGGCATAAACTTACTAAGGTCATAGGAGATTTGAACAACACAATGGCAAGATTGGTCTAATGGATAAGTGTGGAACTCTGCATCCAACAATTGAAGAAGACACTTTTTTCCCAAGCGTAATTGGAACTTTAATAAAAATGGGCAATCTAATAGTCGACAAGGCAAGTTCTCCTGACTGTAGAGACAGTGTCATGCAGGTCATTTGGTGTCTGATTATAATGAGGTAAAACTGGAAACAATATTCAAAAGATAGCCAGCTTGTCCCTGCCATGTGTTTAAAAAACAAACTTTTTTTTGTAAATAATTCATGAGTCAAAGAAGAACACAATGTGATAAAATATTTTAAACCAAAAAGGAATGCACAGTTGCGGTTTTTTTTTTTAAACCTCAAAACTCATGCAGAGGCGAATGTATAATACAAATACAATGTATAATACAAATACACATTTCCCTACTCCTCTCATTAACTTACCTTTCTCCCGCTCCTTCTGCCCAATACTAAGGGACAACTTTATGAACATTATTTTTGTGTATCTGTCCAGAAATTGCCTGTTTCTCACTAGTGTTATTTCCAAATCACACAGTTTGGTAGTTGTGCAGTCTTATCAAACCCCAAGTCTTTTGATGTGCATAACAGGAATGAACAACACGGTAACACAGTGAAGAAAGCAGGTCTTAGTTTGTAAACCTTTTATCAAAAAGTATATATTTTTTTAGACTAGAAAAGTGATGGTAAATGTTTATATTAGAAAACTTGGAAAATAAATTAGCCTTTATATAGAAAACAATTACAGTATGTTGTGGGTCTGTTTTGTTTTTTCTTTTTTTGAGTCGGAGTCTCACTCTATCTCCCAGGTTAGAGTGCAGGGGCATGCTCATGACCACTGCAGCCTCGACCTGCTGGGCTCAGGCGATCCTTCCACCTCAGCCTTCCAAGTAGCTGGAATCACAGGCGCGTACCACCATGCCCAACTAATTTTTTTATTTTATTGTAGAGACAAGGTCTTGCCAAGTTGCCCAGGCTGGTCTCAAACTCCTGGACTCAGGCAATACTCTTGCTTCAGCCTCCCAAAATGCTGGCATTATAGGCGTGAGCCCCTGCGCCCAGTTTGTGGATCTGTTTTCTATGTACTTTTCTTCTTTGGAAAATTTGAATGGGATTCTACAAACTGTTTAGTAATCTAATATTCTTTGCTTGAGAACATAGTGAATTGGGGATTAAGAAAAGAGATATTAGCAGAAAGGCAAAAATAAGTATTGACTTTAAGAAGATAATGAAAAAAAAAGTTTCATTAAAATGCAATTAATATACATACACTTGCCTCATGTAAAGTGTTTACAATTCAGTAGTTTTCAGGATATTTCTAGAATTGTGCAACCACTGTCATTCAATTTGCGAACATTTTCATCACTTTCAAAAGAAAATTCCAACCCATTACAGTTACTCCCCATTTTGCCCCAGCCTCTCCACCTCTAGTCAGCCACTAGTTTACTTTCTGTCTGTATGTGTTTGCCTATTTTGGGCATTTCATATAAATAGAATCCTAAAATATGTGTATTTTTTTGTGACTGTCTTTTTTCGGTTAGTGTAATGTTTTCCAGGTTAATCCATGTTGTAGCATGTATCAGTACTTCATTCCTTTTTGTTGCCAAATACACCATTGTATAACATCTTAATACGTTGGTAAACATTGAGATCATTTCCTCTTTTTGGCTATATGACTAAAGTTGCTATGAATATTTATGTACACGTTTTTGTGTAGTCATATACTTTTACTTGTCTTGGGTATATATTGATGGGTGGAATTGCTGCTTATAGGGTAACTTTATATTAAACCTTTTGAGGAATTGGCCAGACTGTTTTGCAAAGTGTTCCCACCATTTTACCTTTCCACCAGCAATATATAAGGGTTCTAGTTTTTTCACATCCTCGTCACCACTTGTTATTATCTGTCTTTTAAATTTTAACCATCTAGTGGCTGTTCATTGGTATCTTATTGTGGTCTCGATTTGCATTTTCCTAATAACTAATGATTTCAAGCATCTTTTTGTATACTTATTGGCCACTTTTTTTTTTTGAGTTGGAATCTCACTCTTTGTTGCCCAGGCTGGAGTGCAGTGGCACACTCACAGCCACCACAGCCTCGACCTGCTGGGCTTAGGCGATCCTTCCACCTCAGCCTTCCAAGTAGCTTGAACTGCAGACACACGCCACCATGCCTGGCTAGTTTTTGTGTTTTTTATTGCAGAGACGAGGTCTCACCAAGTTCCCCAGGCTGGTCTCCAACCCCTGGGCTCAGGTAGTCCTCTTGCCTCGGCCTCCCAAAGTGCTGGGATTACAGACTGAGCCACTGTGCCCAGCCACTTATTGGCCATTTATGTATCTTCTTTGGAGAAATATTTATTCAGATCCTTTGCTTCTTTTAAAATTTCATTATTTATCTTTTTGTTATTGAGTTATAGGAGTTCTTTATATATTCCAAAAACAAGTCCTTTATCAGACATATGAATTACAAAATTTTTCTCCCATTCAGTGTATTGTCTTCTCACTTTAGAAAAAATTTTTAAAACATTTATCTTATTTTAATGTTTTCTTAGAGTTGGGGTCTTGCCAAGTTGCTCAGGCTAACCTCCAATTTGTGGGCTTAAGGGATCCTGCTACCTCAGCCTCCTCAGTAGCTGGGGCTATAGGTGTGCACCAATATGCCCAGCTCTTTTACTTTCTTTATAGTGTGCTCTGAACCAGACGTTTATAAATTTTATTTTACCTTTTGTTGCTTGTACTTTTGGTGCCATATATAAGAAACCATTGTTTAACCCAAGTTCACGAAGATATACACCTATGTTTTCTTGTAAGAGCTGTGTAACTTTCACTTTTATGTCTAGGTCTTTAATCCATCTCTGAGGACATATTTTTTTGTCCTTTACTTTGTATTAGGTGTGAGTTAGCAATCTAGCTTCATTCTTTTGCATTTGAATATTCAGTTGTCCCAGCACCATTTGTTGAAAAGACTTATTTCCTCTGTCGAATGTCCTTGGCAGCTTTGTTAAAAACCAACTGACCATAAATGTGAGAACTTATTTCTGAACTCTCAGTACTATTCGGTTGGTCTGTAGGTCTCGCTTAATGCCAGTAACATGTGGTCTTGATTACTGTAGCTTTGTAGTAAGTATTGAAATCAGCATGATTTCACCAGCTTTATTCTTATTCAGTATCATTTTGACTATTCTGCGTCTCTTGAATTTGAGCAGAAATGTGAATTTTAGCATCAACTTGTCCATTTCTGCAAACAAGGTAGCTGGAATTCTTAGAGGGATTGCATTGAATCTGTAGATTAATTTGGAGATTATTGCCATTTTAACATGAATATGTTTTCCAATCCATTGACATGCTACATATTTCCATTTATTTAGGTCTTTAATATTTTTCAATAGTGTTTTCTTGATTTAAGCAATCAGTTGTATGCTTCCTTGAAGAGAATGTTAAAAGAAATTAGCCTGAGAGACATTAGAACCACTGAGGTGCTTTTTTTTTTTTAATAAAGTTTTCTTTTGACATTGGTTAACAAATGGCTTTGCAGAGCCTATGTTAACTCTGTATTCTTAAAGAAAAAAGTACTGCTTTCACAATTTACTGACGTTATCAAAGTGATGAGACTAACAATATAGTAATTTTTGGGTAGCACATAACATAAAGCTGTACTACTTTCTTTTATATGCTGTAGGCTCCTTTAGGAGTCTGGTGAAACCTATGACTGTCTCTTCAGTAAAGTGAATGTATGGACATTATTATATACAGTTTCTGGGGATTTTCATTCCCTCCACCCCTGGACCTGAGGTAAAAACTCCACTACTAGACTTCTACCTGAACATTTGCTTAAACTGCAGTTTAAAAGCAACTTATACTTAATTTTTAAAAGTCTTTTAACCTGTTAGCCTACGTTTGAATTATTTTTGGTGCATGTGTTCTGACATTAGCGCCTCATTACATGCACTTATGTTTGAGTGTGTATACTAAGGAATAACAAATTTTGTGTGAAGGTTTCACTGTCTCGGGTTGCAAAAATTATGTCCTTATGACAGCTCTTGCATCTCTTTATTTTATAATTGCACATTTCATTGATTAGCTTTAAGTATATTTTTAATTCAATATTTGATATTCATTTTCTTTTCTTTTCTTTTTTTTTTTTTTGAGTTGGAGTCTCACTCTGTCACCCAGACTGGAGTGCAGTGGTGGCTCCCGGCCACCGCAGCCTCGACCTGCTGGGCTCCGGCAATCCTTCCGCCTCAGCCTTCCGAGTAGCTGGCACTACAGGCACGCACTACCACACCTGGCTAATTTTTTGATTTATTGTAGAGATGAGGTCTCACCAAGTTGCCCAGGCGGGTCTCGAACCCGCGGGCTCAGGCAGTCTACTCACCTCAGCCTCCCCAAGCGAGAGATTACAGGCTGAGCCACCGAGCCCGACCTTTATATTCATTTTCTAATATGTTGCTGAGAGCAAGCAGCAAGTAAAGACCTTGGCCACTTCCTTCATTTTCACGTCTGGCCATCTTGCCTGGAAGCATTGCCATATTGAAGGACAGGCGTTCTTCAATTTATACACTTCGTGTCCCTGAAACTTACCAAGAAAACATAAAGTGATATAATAAGGTAGGGCAAATAGTAACTGTTTGATAAGACTATAGATACACAGTTATGGGACATTCTTATCTTTGTTGTGTCTCTTAGGGGTTCCATGGTCCCTGAGTTAGCAAGGCCTAATATAAAACACTGTTTGTAGTTTCTGTGGAGCTGGTCACTTGCTGTATTGCTCAGGCTGGCCTTGGACTCCTGGGCTGAAGAGATCCTTCTGCCTCAGCCTCCTAAGTAGCTAAGATTACAAGTGCGTCACGCCTGGCAATTCCCAGAGAACCTTAAAAGGAGAACTGATCAGCAGTGGGTACATAGATTGAGGACTTCACACAAAACATTTTTTGATGTTGACTTGAAATTGCATTTAAATTTAGTTATTGTTTAGTTTGCTGCAAAGTCTGCCAAATTTATGAAGCTTGCGGATATGTTGATTCTGATTCTATAGTAATCCTTGAACTTTCTTTAAAAAAACTTCCTGAAGTCATTAGTATCAGTTTTCTCAATAAATAATTGAGAAATATGCACATTACCTCCTTCCTGTTTTAGTAACTTGTTCAGTTCATACAGCATAAAATTTTGGTTTCAGATTCATGCAAATGTGGTTGCTAAAAACAGGCGGATTTAGAGGTAATAAATTTTCATATGTAAAATTTAAAGAATAGAAAACAAAAACATTTATACCCATCACGTGATTAGAAACGCATAATAACCTAGAGATCATAAGAAATAGGACTGGGTGTAGTAGTTCACGCTTGTAATCCCAGTACTTTGGAGGCTAAGGCAGGAGGATCACTTGAGGCTGAGAGTTCAAGACCAGCCTGGACAACATAGTGAGACCCTGTCTCTACAAAAAAATTAAAAAAACAATTAGCTGAGCATGGTGGCATGCACCTTTAGTCCTAGCGATTCAGGAGGCTGAGGCAGGGGATTGCTTGAGCCTAGGAGCTCAAGGCTGCAGTGAGCTATGATCATGCTACTACACTCCTGCTTAGGTGACAGGATGAGACTCTATCTCTAAAAAAAAAAAAAAAATAGCAAGAAATAGTTTAGTGTAGTCATTATTCTGTAACACATTTGCTTTGATATAGGATTGTTATGTTGCAAATAGATTCCCTAGAAGCAATAACACATTTTGTTGGTATTGCATATATCCATAGATACTTTGTTGTAGCAACTGTGAAAGAAACTTATAAACAAAAGAGCGCTGCAAAAATGATAACCATTCCCTGTAGCAGCAACTTGATTAAAACTTAATGATGAATCAATAAAACTATAATTACAACCTTCTACCTTATGTTTGCAATTTGAAATACAGTAAAATTGATCAAATAAGATTTAATATGTAACAATAGCAAGAAGAGTCCCGTTTGTGCCATTTTTATTAGGAAGTTTGCTGTGCCAAATCTCTAAATCCCTATCTCAATTATTTTACAGCTCAGTTTTCATCACACATAGAAAAAACCTTGTGAGAAGCAGAATCTGTAATTAGATCAAAGGTTGGGACAGGTTTACTGTAACACTACAGATGCTATAACATTACAGTGGTAGTGATTTTTTTTAAAGGGTTTTAAGATTTGACTTATGTTGTGTCTTATCCTACCTTTGGCTTAGTTCATGTTGTCAGAAATCAAAGAACACTAAAATTTCTTTGCAGCTGAAAGTAGCCACTGTGAATTTTTTTTTTTTTTTTTTTTTTGAGTTGGAGTCTCACTCTGTCACTCAGACTGGAGTGCGGTGGCTGCTCCCGGTCACTGCAGCCTCGACCTGCTGGACTCCGGCGATCCTTCTGCCTCTGCCTTCCAAGTAGCTGAAACTACAGGCGCACGCTACCACACCCTGCTAATTTTTTTTGATTTATTGTAGAGATGAGGTCTCCTCAAGTTGCCCAGGCGGGTCTCGAACCCGCGGGCTCAGGAAGTCCACTCACCTCAGCCTCCCAAGCGCAGAATTACAGGCTGAGCCACCGAGCCCGGCTGCCACTGTGAATTTAATGTGTGCATAGTCACCTATAGATGTCCTCACACACATACATTCTGGTAGATTGTCCTTTCCAAGTGTCCCTTTCAGTCCCATTCTCACTTGGGGTTGAGAAAGCTAGGAAAGAAATTCTGTCACGTTTTGTAAATGCTTTCCTGATAGTCTTTAACAGCACTTCTCCAAGTGTGCCCAAGGAGCACCTACCTCCTTTGGAATCAATTGCTTGGTGGCTGGTTGCAAGTCAAGATTTATAGCACTGCGGATCCTGTATTTTAAACATAATTTCTGGAGGATTCTGCAACTTACTGATATTCAAGTACCATTGATCTAGTCCCCTACATAAGAATATTTTAGTAGTTGCAAAACACTAGGAGTACCACAGGTAGATCAAACGTGTCATTCCTTTTGTTCTCCTCAGAGTGACATATTTTAGGCCCACTAAACACTCAAATAAATTGGTTATTTTTAAGGGTGATAGTAAACTCAGACATGTAGCTTTGGATTTTACTGATGTTAGAGTGAGTGTTGTGACCTTGCTGTAGTTTTCTCCAAGGCCCACGCAGAGCCTTGTAGGTAAAGGCCTTGTAGGTAAAGGTGTTATGGTTTGGCTGCCCTGGTAACTGACAAGACCTCCCTCGGACTATGGTCCATTCGGGTGTCTTGTGGGTATCTGTGTATGACTGAGGCGCGTTGTGTTTATTCTGCTTTCCTACTGAGCAGACCATATGCAGAACTGGCCGTGTGGATGCTATGAGGTGTTTGTGAGCTGCAGAACACGGTGTACTTGTTACTTATCATTGTGTTTTCCCTAGTGGTGGTATAACCTATTTTCTTTGAAATGCATATGTAGTATTCTTTTTTTTTTTTTGAGTTGGAGTCTCACTCTGTCACCCAGACTGGAGTGCAGTGGCATGCTCCTGGCCACCGCAGCCTGAACCCGCTAGCTCCAGCGATCCTTCTACCTCAGCCCTCTGAGTAGCCGGAACTAAAGGTGTGCGCTACCACGCCTGACTAATTTTTGATTTATTGTAGAGACAAGGTCTCGCCAAGTTTTCCGGGTGGGTCTCAAACCCGCGGGCTCAGGCAGTCCACCCGCCTCGGCCTCCCAAAGTGCTGGGATTACAGGCTGAGCCACCGAGCCCAGCATGTAGTGTTCTTCATGGTTTTCACTGGTCTTTTCTAAGAGGAACCATTGAGCAAGATAATAGAGAAAAGGTTTAAAATGTGTTTAAACTTGGTTAATTCTGCTTTCCATGCTTATCAGTTTGTTATTTATTTCATTCACTGTATTCTTTATTGCTGTTATCTCAGTTATTAACTCCTTCATTCTTTCCTCTTGTCTCTCTTCATTTCTATTTATTCTCTCTATTAATATCTTGATATCTGAGTTTGTGGTTTGAGACCAGTCATTCTTGGGGGCTATTCATTGTTTGAGTTGCGAAGTTTGTATTCTCAGTGGCTGTCCTCTCAGGGGTCTGTGTGAGACTCATATTCTTCCTTTAGTTTTTCTTCATTTGTTTAAATTTTCTTTCCCTTTTTTAAAACCTCTTCTTTAATTCTGTTGTTCAGTGATGGAAGAATAGCTTTTATTTCTGTTTGCTCAGTCTCCTATTCTTCCTTATGTAGATCCTCTGGTTTTGTTCAATTCTGAAGCTTGACTGGGGGTGGGGGCCTGTGCTTTTTGCAGTTTTGAGATTTAATTAAGGGGAGAGCTGTGATTCAGACACTGTTTGCAGATCCCAGTATCCAATGACAGGGGTGTGGGTCCCTGTCTGTCCATGCAGTGGGGATGTCTCTTTGCCTCCTGAAAGCAAAATGAAATAAGAAAAGGGAAAAGAATGGAAAAAATGAGGAGGAGGATGAAAGGAAAGTAGAGAGAGTGAAGAGGGAAAACAGACAAACTCATAAACAGGGAAGCAGACAAAGAGAAAAAACAAAAGAGACAAACACATACAGACAATTATACAAACAAACAAACAAGCAAAAACCCCCCTGTTGGTGTACTCTCCCTCAAACATACCCATACATAAACAAGATTAAAAAAACATTAAAATAACAGAAACAAAGCAAATACAAAAATGTAAGCAAAAAAAAAAAAAAGAGGAAAAAAAAGCAAAAACAAACAAGAAGGAAAAAGAAGACTCGCGCTGTGGTCATTTCTGTAACTCCAGATTCCTTTTGGCTGCTGCCTCCGCCTTAGGGAGTGGAGCAATTCTGGTCTCTAGCCCCTCAGGTCAGATGCCCCAGGGATTACTGTGGGAGGAGGATGGATCAGATCCAGACTAACCCTACTCGCTGCTCCTGCTGTCAGATCTCCCGCTCAGATCTGATGTGTCTGTGCCTGCTCCAGTGTGGGGGAAGGGCATCTGTCTCTCTGAGTCTGATGAGAGGATAGCCTCTGGGTTCCAAGGCGAAGGCTGGATGGAGCTGGACGGGGCAATACAGGTCTCTGCCTGGTCCTGGGACTGAGAAAATGGTGCCACTCGGCATCTTGTCACCAGCGTTGGAGCTTTATTCCAGATTTCCATGACCTGCTTTCTCCACAGTTCCTCCTGCTCACACCTGGTCTGCTGCTGCAGACGATGGCATGGGCCGGGTGCCAGGTGGTAAGGGGCAACTGTTCCCTCCTGCTAACTCTCAAGAGAGCCCCAAGGGTGGCATACGATCTTGCATGCTGGGGTCTCCAATCTCAAGGCAGTGATAGGTTGTAGTCACCTCCAGAGGAGAGCACTGAGTGCATGAACCCGAGTCTTCCCTCAGACAGCCTTTCACTCACCCACCAGCACACACCCACTCACAGAGAGTCTTTATGAACACTCGCTTTTGCATAGACTCTCACAGTCTGGCCTGTTCCCTGCCATCTTGCCTGGAAGTCAAATGTGTTTTATCTCTTAAATTAATCATGGTAGATTTTGAAAGAGTAATAGCTCACATTTGCAACTGGAATATTTTACCAAGCATGCACAGTTATATAATTGAGTCGTGGGAGATAGGTCGAGTAGAAAATAAGGTTTCCCTGGGCCACAGTGAAGTATGGTTATTAGATCAGGAGACTCTGGAATGCTGCAGCTGGAAACTTGTGCATAAAGATGAGTGGAGCTAGAAGCGTATGGGGATTATCGGGACACTGGTTGTACAGTTAGAAACTGGATGGAGCTGTCAGGTACCTGAGCATACTTAGACAAGCACCCCACATTTCAATGCATCTAAGCTTGTGCATGTGCTCAGGGGTCCTTTGACCTTGTCTCCCTGTCTCTTTTCAGTGTGTCTGGGAGCCTTTTTTAATTTCATGACATTAAATACACAAGGATGCAGACTTTTAAATTCTTTCTTAGAAACCCTAAACCATTATACAAAAAATGATTTCAACGATATAAAAAATCACCTGTTTTTCATTGCCTTCCTTTTAACCCCTTCCTTTTATATTCTCCTACTTGAATGTCTTTGATTCCTTTTTCATAGGCTGCTTTTGTTTAGCTCATGTTAGTTTTCTCTACCACTTTTGTTCTTATCTGGCAGTGTGGATTTAGGTCTGAAGTCCTTACTGTGTTCCAGTCATTGAGGATAGAATGACAAGATAAGATATTGTCTTTTAGAGGCTTGCTGTCCAAAAATGGAGGTGGACATGTAAGGGCACTAAAGCATTGCGGGTGTTTTAAGAGAAGGAATTGTAGATGATCCCTGACTTACAGTGGACTGACTTACAGTTTTGTGACTTTGTGAGGATGGGAAAGCAGTATACATACAGTAGAAACCATACTTCAGATTTCGAATTTTGATCGTTCCCCAGGCTAGCAACATGTGGTAAACTCCTCGCTAGTGATGTAGGACAGTGCAGCTCCCAGGAGCCACCCTAACTGAGTGTTTTGAGCATGCATACAGTGGGCCAGGCTAAGCTGCGATGATGTTCAGGAGGTTGGGCCTATTAAATGCATTTCGGCTTACAATATTTTTAAGTCATGATGAGGTTATCAGGACTAACCCTGTTGTTAGTCAGGGAGCACCTTTACAGGGAGGAGTGAGAGCCTGAAGGGAGAGAGTGGTTGGTTTTCCCTGGATTGGGGTGGGTACTTGTGTGGTGATTCAGGAAAGGTCTCATAGAACAATAGCTCATCTTTGAGCTGTTTTTTTTTTTTAATGAATTTTATTATATATTTAAGGTGTGCAACATGATATCAGATACAGATAGATAGTAAAATGGTTATTACAGCGAAGCAAATTAACATATCCATCAACGCACAAGTTGCTCTTTCTTGTTTTGTTTTGCTTTTGTGGCATGAGTAGTTAAAATCTATTTATTGAGCAGGGATCTCAATTACAGTATAGTTTTATTCCCCTGCGTTTTTAGAATATGATGGTTTGTTAGGTAGGTGGGTGAAAGGAGGGCGTTGGAGTCATGAGTGGCTCTTGTACATTTCAGCTTCCCGGTGGTTGAAGCATAGTGTGATGGGTCATCCTGAGGCCAGCGGGGCTGGGAGCTGGAGGGCCTTGCCTGCTGTGGCTGGCTTTTATCCTTCGAAGGGCTGAGCAGGAATGACATTGACCAGCTTGTAGTTTTCAGAAGGTCATCCAGCAGCTATGTGGAGGTGAGGAGACTAGTACAATCATCCCCAGGAGAGATCACCAGGGCCTGGAAGAGGGAGAAGTGAGTTCAAGAGAGGTTAAAGAGGCGGAAACGGAGAAAGATGGCTGTTCCATCAGAAGCCCTTCCAGTGATGTTCCTTCAAGTGCTTATTTCATCATGGATGCCTTTGTTAGTGTGTTGTGTCTTTGTGCATTGCACACCTACTTGAATTCTCCAACAGCGTCTACTAAGCTATGCTCAGTAAGCATACCTCACGTTTCCAGCAGTCCTAGCCACTGAGGCTGAGCACACATGCAGGGAGGGTGGGGAAGAGGAAGGAGAGAGAGGGTCAGGGCTCGCTCTGGCTGGGCGTTGTCTGCACTTGGCAATGACCTTGCTTGTAGTTACCCAGTCATGGTACAAGTGTGAATGTGCTGGAGAGGTTTCTCACGGAGGCTCCTATAGAGCAACATCTTCCTCCGCCTGCACTCCACCCCCCCACCCCGGCCCCACGTCTCTGTGACTTTCTTTTCTAACACATTTCAGATTGTTTTCTGTTTTATGGACTTTCTTTTCTTTTCCTAATACAGTATGCAACATTAGTTCAGATGGTATTGATTATGATTTAGGAGAGTGTATTTCATTGATTGTATTATTTAATTAGTGGGCAAGAGGGAAGGGAAGCTGTGTGTTGGCTTTTTTTTAAATGCAGTATCAGTTTATAGAACACAGTAAAGTTCAACTTTGTAGAAATAGTAGGATTTTCATATAGCATGATGAAGCTGAAGAAACCATTTTAAATCAGCAGAGTGTAATTTGGTCAGTTATTGCCACTATTGTAAATGAAAAAAACCAAATAAACCCCTCAAGGGACCAAAGTACTGAAGGAAGTTGGGATTAGCCACTTCTGAGACAGCCTGAACCTTGTTGGTGACAAACCTTTATTTTTTAGAATATTGTCTGTTAAGATTAGGGTTCTTGGTGTCATAATGAAGTCAGTGCTAGTCACTAATTTGCTTTGGTTTGTGATTTTTCAATATTTGAGTGCCTATTGTGTGTCTAACATTATGATAGGTGATAAGAGACACAGTATAAGCAATTATGGGCCATGTGTGGTGGCTCATGCCTATAATCCGAGCACCTTGGAGGGCTGAGGCAGGAAGATCACTTAAGGCCAGGAATTTGAGACCAGCCCGGGAAACATAGCAAAAACCTGTCTCTACAAAAAAAAAAAAAAAAAAATTAGCCGAGTACAGTGATGTGCCCGTGTAGTCCTTGCTACTTTGGAGGCTAAGGCAGAAGGATCACTTGAGTCCAGGAGTGCAAGGCTGCAGTGAACTATGATCGCATCATTGTACTCCAGCCTGGGCAATAGAGTGAGACCCTGTCTGTATTTAAAAAAAAAAAAAAAAAGAAAGAAAAGAAAAAGAAAATTTTATCCTTGTTTTTGAGGCATGTATAAATAATAAGTTATATACATTTACTAAATAAGTAGAGAGTATTTTGAGGACCTGTATACAGAAGGCAGCATGGTACGGCCATGGGCTACCAAGTTACACAGATCAGAGAGTCAGAGGCTTATCCACACATTTGCTGTGTGTCTGTAGGCCATTTACTTACCCTCACTGAGCCACTGTTTTCCTCTTCTTGAAAAACAGGGTTAATGCTGTCCCACTCACAGTTTTTACAAGGATGAAATGATACAGCACTCATAAAGTGCTTAGCCTAACATTGGACACACAAGTGCTCAGTGAACATTCTGGCCCCATTTGACACAAATTGTGCATAGCATGTTTTTAGAATTTTACACTTTTGGGAGGGATATCACTTCAGAAGATGAAGAAGTTAAAATTCAAAGAAGTTTGCTCAAGGTTTTCTAGCTACTATGGATAAGAAAACACTACAGCGTGTGAATAGTTAGGCAAATATTTCCCTGTGTACTTTCAGGAGCACCTCTGGCTTTCCTTTCATATTTTGAAAATGGTAGAAGTGGAATTAAGAAGTAACACTCCTCATATTTAAACCAGGCGTATATTAGTATTACGTGTGTAATAATAAGAATTCAGATCACTCTGGATTCCTTAAAAGAAGAAAAGGTCATGTTCTAAAATTTGCTGTTTACTATGGAGTGCAAAATAATGATGCTCCAAAGATGTCCTGGTCCCCAAAACCTGTGAATGTGTTACCTTACATGATAAGAGGATATGGCAGATGCAGTGAAGAATATTGACGGGGGAAGAGTTCTTTGGATTTTCCAGTTGGGACCAGTCTAATCTCCAGGGTCCTGAAATAGAGGTCAGAGAGAGATTTGAAGCTGCTGTGTGTTGGCTTGAAGATGGAGGAAGGAGCTACAAACCAGGAAATGTAGGTGGTTTCTAGAAGAAAGAAAATTGAGGCTCCTTGGAGCCTCCAGAAGGCATGCTGCCTGACTCCTTCATTTTGACTCAGTGAGATCCATTTTGGAGTTCATATCTCCATTTGTTTGTTTGTTTGTTTGTTTTTTGATTTGGGGTCTCACTCTGTTGCATAGGCTGGAGTGCAGTGGCATGATCTCAGCTCACCGCAGCCTCAACCTTCTGAGCACAGGCAATCTGTTTCAGCTTCCTGAGTAGCTGGGACTACAGGTGGGGACCATGACACCCACCTACTTTTAAAAAATTTTTCAAAGGGACATTATGTTGCCCAGGCTGGGCTGGAACTTCTGGGTTCAAGCAATCTACCTGCTTTGGCCTCCCAGAGTTTAGAATTACAGGCATAAGCCCCTGTGCCTGGCCATACCTCCAGAATTATAGATAATAAACTTATATTGTTTAAGCCACTAGGTGTGTGATAATTTGTTACAGCAGCAACAGGAAACTAATGCAGCCACCATGACAGTCTCCATTTTCAGATTTTTATAGTGGTAGAAATCTATAAATCCGTAGGACTTTTGTTGGCTCCTGTGAAATCAGGGCTCATTTCTGTTATGGAAAAGTAAAAAAGTAAAAAAGCCATTGATGGTTTATCTCTTGGGTTGTATAAAATTCTGTGAAAACTTTTACACTTAGGGCCTAAAAGTTGATGTAATTATTGTTAAGAAGACTTGGTTTTGTTTGTAGACTCTGGGTTATCAAGGACAATAGTCTTGTCAGGCAGGAGACTAATACCTACAAAGATTTAACGTTTTTACTATAACAACTCTTGGCCATTTGTGTAATCAGAAAGATTCTTATAAGGAAGAAAGATTTGATGAATTTATGTCCCAATATAAATGGGTAAAATTTAAACTCTACAGAATGCTTGGTCTATTTTGTCAACAATTGTAATTCCAGTTGTGACCAGAAGATGGCAGATTTGACACACAAATGAACGGTTATAGAAGTTTTTGATTTTAAATGGTAGTGTATAGAGACAACTTTGTTAGATACAATGTTCTTAATTGGAAATCTTCTTTCTAAAGAGAATTTTAGGAATTACAAAGAGAATGTGGAATAAAATGTAAGCAAGTAAGCCATGCATGTCAGAAGTCTTCAGAGTATCATGAGCTTTCTCTTTGAGCCTTGTCTTACTAATTTGCCACAGCGATTTTGCTTTGCTAAGTCCATATTGCTTTAAATATGATTAAACTCTAATTGGCTCTGCTCAGCACATTAGTTTGTTTTGAATTTATTATAGAGTTGCCTGATGAAATATGAAGAATCAGCTGAAATGGAACCTTGAACCTTTACGTTCATTAGATGTATATAAATGCGATATGCCTTCAGTGAAAAATAATTCTGGAGGTAATAAAAGATTTGGGTTTTACCCATGCTTCCTGAGCCAAGTCGCCCTCTGACCTTCAGTAATTTCTGTTCTCTCATGTTGATTTTCACATAAAACACTGGCATAATTAATTCTAGTATCGGAGGAATGTGTTCAGATTGTCGATTGAGTTTCTTAGAGAAAAGTCTTAAATCAGGTAATTTTTTGTAAACTATGTTGTAATAGTTGAGAAAAAGCTATAATGTTAATATAAGGGACCATTGATGATTCTCAGTGACTTTGAAGAGCATTTCCAGAGAGAGAGGACAGGAGTGGGATTGTGAAACGCTGGCAGATGATGCATTGTAGGTCTCGGATTTGCCAGTGAAAAGAACCAGAGGTTGTAGCAGTTGCCATCTCTCTCCCCTCCCCTCATTTTACCTAATGTGAGACTGAAGTCTGAAGTTCACTGTCAGTTTTTCCCTTTCAAACACTTAGTCTTATGATCTGTAGTTCTGTAGTCTTGCTTTTTTTTTTTTTAAAGTCAAGCTCTTACTCTGTTGCCCAGGCTGGAGTTCAGTGGCATGATCATGGCTCACCGCAGCCTTAAACTTCTGGGCTCAAGTGATCCTCCTGCCTCAGCCTCCGGAGTAGCTGGAACTATAGCTGCACGCCACCATACCTGGCTACTTTTTTGATTTTTTTGTAGAGATGAGGTCTTGTTATGTTGCCTAGGCCGGTCTTGAACTCCTAGGCTCAAGCAGTCCTCCCACCTCAGCCTCCCAAAGTGCTGGGATTACAGGCATGGGCCATTATGCCTGGCTTTCTTTCTTTTTTTTTTTTAAAGGAGTTTGGGTCTCACCACATTGCACAGGCTGATCTTGAACTCCTCACGCCATCTTCCTGTCTCAGTCTCCCTCTTAAGTAGGTGGGAATACAAGTGTGTGTGCCTGGCTCTTGTTGTTTTATGTAATAAATAGTAAAAGGAAACATTCAGCTCTCCATTGCAACAGTTAATCACAAACTTATCAGAAAAGTTTTATTTATGTCAAATAAAAATCTTGGTGCCAGCATCATTTAATCAAAAATTTAATTAAGGCTTCATCATATTTCTGATATGTTTAATTCTAATAAGAGCAGTCTTGCATATTAATGTTAATAAAAGATGGAGGCAGGCATATCTTTTCTTTATGGAAAACCTTCATTGTCTTGTTTTTTGATAGAACTTTAACATATAAAGCATTCTTGGGTTTAATGGAAATGCCACCATTCCTGTGTCATGGATCCACACCAAACCCTAGACTTATGAGGAAAGAACGCTCTGCAGGATAGATTTGCCAAGAGCCCCACGGATGACATTACCTTTATTACCTTTCATAGAACCACAGTCTTGTAATATGTTTTTGTTCTTGTGCAGTGAAATACTCAGTTGTAGCTCAAATTCAAATCTAAGGAAGATCAGAGTTAATAGAAAACCAGATGGAAGGCGCTAGAGGACCTGGAGGAAACAGAGGCATTACTTTGTCATCTCGTGCCACCTGCTCAAGTCAGGAAGCCATGCAGGGTGCTTTCCCCCCCTTAGCTAGCCAGATTGTTTTTATCTGAAAACCTTTTCAAAGTTTTTCTTCTGCTTCTGTATTTTTAAGAAATAAAAATGTAATGTAAGAACATGGAGGGTTATGAAGCATGAAGTTCCATAAATATTTATGCCAAGCCACAGAAGTAGACAGTTCCTATTTTCTTGACATATCGGGGTTGTATTTCACTCTTGACCTCTTGAATTGAAAAATTCAAGGAGTTAGTATACCTGTTTCTTTCTTTTTTCTTTCTTTTTTCATTTCATTAATGAGTTTTAGATGCTGGGAGCTGTCCTGTTAGGTTCATGTAGGTGTCAGTGAACTTTATTTTTTTATCCTTGTTTATGTTTCTGAAAGTTTGTACTCTCACCAAAAGAAACATCATTTATACCCAATTGTAGGCCTCACTGGTAAGCTATTTAATCTGTTTTTGTGGATATATTGTTACTGAATGAAAAATATGTTATGTTTTCAAGGTTAATAGGTAGGTTTGCATCTAAAAGCATATTTTAAATTTGCTTTTCATTTTATTTTCTCCTCACTTAAAATCTTTGGTCCACAACAAATACTTTTATCCTTTGCAATTATTTTAAAAAACGTTATGAAGTAATAATAAGTGAAATTGTAGAGAATTTGGAAAATACAGGTGGGTGGAAAGGAAGAAGCAGTGTCACCTGCGATTCTGCTCTGTCTTTTGCTAGCCTTTTTGTTGGTTTGTTTTTAGTCTGTGCATATTAGCCCCTAGCATAGTGCCTGTCACTCAGCTGTCACTAAGTAAGTGGTAAATTTAATTAGAGCAAAGAAAAGTTTGGTTAATTTTGACTGAAAAACAATGAGAATTATTTCTTTTTCCCAGTCTTTATGTATAATGAAAAAACACATTAAAAAATTCTAGAGAATTGGTAATTTCTGTGGTATTTATTGTTATTATTATTCATTTTTAGTGATTCCTCTCCTCCTGGTTAGTTTCATTTACTTTCTTTTCTGTCCTCCCCGCTTCCCCCCAGTTGGGAGTCTTACTCTTATCTCCCAGGCCAGAGTGCAAGTGGTGCGATCGCAGTTCACTTCAGCTCAGTCCTTCCCATAGTAGCTGGGACTATAGGCGCATCCCACCATACCTGGGTAATTTTGTTATCTTTTTGTGGAGACAAGGTTTCACTGTGTTGCCCAGGATGATCTTGAACTCCTGGGCTCATCAGTCTTCCCATCTCAGCCTCCCAAAGCACTGGGATTACAGGTGTGAGCCACCGTCGCTAGCCTTCATTTGCTTTCTACATCAAATAATGCATCAGTTGATTCGGGTTGGTACATACTGTCTTCTTATCCTCAGAGTGCTTATGGTTTAGTAGAAGAGCAAATTATATATATATTCACACACACACACACACACACACACACACACATACACACACACACACACACATATATACACATTTTTTTTTTTTTAGTTGGAATCTCACTGTTGCCCAGGCTGGAAGGCAGTGGCACACTCATGGCCACCTGCTGAGCTCAGGTGATCCTTCTGCTTTAGCCTTCCACGTAGCTGGAACTACAGCTGTGTACCACTGCACCCAGCAAACAATGTATTTTTAAAACCATATGGTGTAAGTTAATAAGTAAAAAATGTTAGATAGCTTATTTGGTAATTAATAAGGAAGGAATCTTTTGAGGTAGAAAAGGTAAAACTGCAGAAAATAGAGAATTATAGAAATAAAGACCTAAAGGATATCATAAAGATTGCTGGTCCAAGTCAAGTAAGAAAAATTATACAATATGCATATAATTGTATAATTACATATATTTATTTGTCAATGAAAAAGAAATTAACTAAAATTTTAAAAAATATTAGACCCTGAAGGCAAGGGGAATACTCGAGTGTTCACTTACAGAACTGGGGCCGCTGTCTAGGTCTCAAGACCCTCAGTCAGACCATGTTCCTTTCTGGAGTTGAGCCCTGAATGAAAGATCCGGTGTAGATGCAGGAATGGCCCCTGAGGCAGAGCGGCGGCCTGGGCGAAGGGAGGTCATCACAGCCAGATAGGTGTGGGCAGGGCTCCTGACTCTGCCTTTATTCATTGCCTCTGGTCTTTATATACTGAGGGGGGCTAAAAAACCCTAGACTTTATTTATAAACATTGTGTTTTTATTCTTACATGTTTAAACTCAGTTGCCTTCAAAGTGCTCTCAGTTGGATACAATACATTTATCAAGACTTTTTTCCACTGCTCAGTGCAGTTTTTGAGCTCATCAGTTTTGATGCTTTTTAGTGCTTTTGCTGTTTTCTATTTCACTTCTTCTACATCAGCAAAATGATTTCCTTTGAGGACTTTTTCATCTTGAGAATAAAAAAAAAAAGTCACTCGGGGTGAGGGTAGGATATGGGAGGTCATGCTGTTTGGGATCAAAAACTGCTGAACACTCAGCATGGTGTGGGTAGGTGCATTATCATGGTGGAAGAACCAGTCACCTGTTTACGAAACATCCTGAGTTGTGGCAAACAGGCGACTTTACTGTCATAAATAAAACTAGACAATTCCTTCACCTTGCAGTCCTCTTTAACTACAAACCCATCTCTCCTAACTCCTTAGTCATCTTCCTTGAGCAATGGTGTATACTCGCTCATTTCATATCTCAATCCCTTATGAATTCACTGTAGTGGAACCCCTGCCACTGCAATTCTGTAGGAACAATTCTGGTGAACTCCGTGAATCCTCACATGTGCACTGCTGGAGACTCTTGATGCATTCATTGCTCTGCACATCTCCATTTGAGACTTCTGGCCCCTTGAATATCAAGTAGGGTTCTCGGTTGCTTGTGATAGAGAGTGATCCTGGCTAATCTACAAAAGAAGATTCTTTTTTTAGAAGGCTGGCAGGCTTTGTGGCCTTCTATTTCTCCTTTGCCGACAGAATACTGATGTGGTTTGGGTGGCAGTGTCCCTAACCCTTTGTTAGATCTGCTTATTCTCAGCCGCCCTAACGAGGAATGGCTGCGTCACACAATTCTCTCCTGGGGGGAGTCTGAGAATAAAGAGGAGGCCTTTGTTTCTTGCCTTAGCCCAGCTGTGTGATGAGGAGATGCTGGAAGATGTAAGAGCCATCTTTTATCTGTGAGGCAGCAAGCCTAAGGATGAAAAACCAATACGCTAGGGCGGCAGGGCAGGAGCCTGGGTTCTCATTCACTTTGTTGAGGTTCTGCACCAACAGTTGAACTGCCTATCACCAAACAGCTTGTGAAATGACATAATTAAATACCATTTATAGTCATGGTTCTGGTACTTGCATTCAAGAAAGCAGTTACTCCTGTGACTGACTCAGAACACTCTGTGATGGCTCTTAGAATACTGGCGGAGTGGATGGAGCATGAGGCTTGGGAAATGAACGAGAAGGGAGGTTGTGGCAAGTACCACCGCCAGGCCTGCTCTCTAGGAAGAGGGTGCTTTGGGTGCTGTCTTGGGTGCTACCCACTGGGCTGCCCAGAACACTGGCCCCTGGAGGCCTCCACTGTTGGATGCTGCAGCTGTGAATGAGTGTGAAACTCTCCCAGTTGTTCCAGAACAGCTCGGTCCAACGGAAATATAATGTAAGATACAGATAATTTTATAATCCCCCCCACTTTTTTTTTTGAGTTGGAGTCTCACTCTGTCGCCCAGACTGGAGTGCAGTGGCATGCTCACAGCCACTGCAGCCTCGACCTCTGGGCTCCAGCGATCCCTCCGCTTCAGCCTTCCAAGTAGCCGGAACTATAGGCGTGCGCTACCACATCTCGCTAATTTTTAATTTATTGTAGAGATGAGGTCTCACCAAGGTGCCCAGGCTGTTCTCGAACCTGTGGGCTCAGGCAATCCTCTCACCTCGGCCTCCCAAAGTACTGGGATTACAGGTTTGAGCCACCACGCCTGGCCTAATTTTATATTTCTTAGTAGCCACATTAACAAAGGTAAAAAACAACTGCTGGGATGAATTATAATAGTATGTCTTAGTAAACCAAACATATCCATAATATTTACATTTCAGTGTGTGATCAATATGAAGTAATTATCAATGGTACATTTTACATTATTTTCTCATACTAAGTTTTCAAAATCTGATATGTCTTTTGCACTTACAGCACATCCCAATTGTACCAGCCACTTCTCAAGTGCTCTGTGGCTTTCTGTGGCTGGTGGCCTGTGTATTGGCCAGCATAGCTGTAGAACCAGATCCCTGGGCAGGAGTTAGATTACCAAACCCAACTCCCCTGACTGTGGCTGTGGTCCTCCTGCTGGGGAAAGGAGGGAAGAGACTGACTCCCTTTGTTTTCTCTAACTGGGAAACCCCTTATGCAAGAGAGTAGAAAGCCAGAAAAGGCAGGTGTTCTCTAGAGCAGCACACCCCTGTCCTATTCTCCAGTGTCTCTGGCCAGCTCTTCTCTGTTGCCTGCCCTTCAGAAATTCATGTTCTTGGTCTTCCATTCTGGGCCTTTTGCTCTTTTTTTGCTCTATCTTTGGGTGCTCTAGTCTATTCTTTAGGCTTCAGCCATCACTGTATGCTGATGATTTCCCCATCTCTATTTCTAACCCTGTTTATTCTAGTTTCATAACCACATGTTTGTTTCTTGGCTGGACCTCGCTCTGTACATGTCCCATAGACATCTACTCAGCATTTCCTAGTAACTTACTATCTTCCTTCTAAACCTGCTCTTTCTCCTCTGACCCCAGTCTCATGTAATGGGGCCACCATATACCCATCATTCAAACCAGAAATTTAGGAGCATCTTACTCTCGCCCCACTTCCTCACTCCTAACCTCTGACTGGTTACCAGGTCTGGTGCATTTTTTTTTCCTGACTCTTCCCTCAAATTTAACCCTTCTCTGAGCCATATTCATTTCCTGGCATTTTTTATAGAACTGTTGAAGCAGTCTCACAACCCATCTCCTGCCTTCTGGCTTATCTTTCACCCTTTGCTTCTTACCTTTCCCTCTTCCCCATTCCCCAGCTATTCTGTCCATTGCAACCAGAGTGATCTCCCTAAGTACACATTATCCTTCCTCTGCGTGAACTTTTTCACTTGCTCCCGTTGTCTGTGGAATAAAGTCCCAGCTCCCTAGCTTGGCGTACGGATCCTTGTCTGTGTGTCCAGTCTTACTTGTCTCTCCTTACCTTGCACGCAATGCTTTGGTGATATTGGAATGGTGTGAGTGGCTGTCAACTGAGGAGTGTTGAGATGGGCTGGCACTGTTCCCTCTGAGCACCCTGCTGTTGTATTTATGCGCTTTTCTTTTGTTGTTTCCTCTCCTTACTGTGCCCTTTCCACCTTGCTTGTCAGCTCATTCTGGCTCATCTGGAAGGTCCTATGAAGGCATAGTAATCCTTGGCAGTTTCCTTGCATCTGTATGTTGGACTGAATACCTCTCCTTCCCGTTTCCCATGGTCATTGTCTCTGTCTGTCTCTCTCTCTTTCTTTTTGCTGTATATTATCAAAATTATCTGTACATATCTGTGGGTTCTGAGGGGGTCAGGGCACATCTTACTCATCTTTACCATGGAGTATCTTGGGTGTATCTGGCTCAGTATATTTTTCTTGAATTGGGTAGGTTTGAAGGGAGGGAGATGGGTGGAAAAATATGTTGGTCCTGATTACAGACATTTTTACAAATAGTAAGCATTCAAATGTTCATTGGATAAAGAAATGGAAATCCGATTTTTTTTGGTGAAAGTTGTCAGTTTTGGTAGAAAAATAACTTCAAGTAATGAACCTTTTGTTATCAAAACCATATCTGTTGTTGTAGTATATAAGCATTCAAATGTTCAATGGATGAAGAAATGGAAATCAGATTTTTTTTGGTAAAAGTTGTCAGTTTTGGTAGAAAAATAACTTCAAGTAATGAACCTTTTGCTATCAAAACCATCAACATAAAGCATTGTTATTTTGTAGTTCTTAGAAGTGTTATGGCCATGTTCACTGACGTCACGATATCTAAAATCATATCACATGTCATCTTTGTCCCTTGTATCTTGGGATGCTGGGGCTTACATCTATTCTTTGCCTACTGTGCTCTCGCCAAGGCTAATACCAAAGAAGAACTTGTCAGTGTTTATATCTAGAGCAGGGATTGGCAAGCTGCTGCCTGTTTTTGTAAATAAAGTTTTATTGGAACACAACCAAACCATTCATTTACATGATTATCTATGTGACTTGCAAACTCTAAAATATTTCCTGTTTGGTCTTTTACATCAAAATTTGTTGAGCTGGGCGCAGTGGCTCATACTTGTAATCCCAGCATTTTGGCAGAGGCAAGAGGATTGCCTGAACTCAGGGATTTGAGACCAGCCTGGGCAACTTGGCAAGATCTCATCTCTACAATAAATCAACAAAAATTAGCTGGGTGTGGTGATGTACACCTTGAGTTCCAGCTACTTAGAAGGCTGAGGTGGAAGGATCGTCTGATCCCAGCAGGTTGAGGCTGTGAGTGTGCCACTGCACTCTAGTCTAGGTGAAAAAGTAAGACTCTGACTCAAAAAATAAAAAATAAAAAAATAAAATTAGCCAAGTGTGTTGGTGCACAGCTGTGGTTCCAGTTACTTAGAAGGCTGAGGTGGGAGGATTGCCTGAACCCAGGAGGTTGAGGCTGTGGTAGCTGTGAGCGTGCCACTGCATTCTACTCTGTGAGACAGTGAGACTCCGACTCAAAAAAAAAAGAGTTTGCTGAACCTTGCCTTAGAGCCACTTAATTTTGGAAAGACAAAACCTTACACAATATCCAAATTCAGTAGTAATTTCAGACTAAAAATTAGGAGAATACAGATAGAAAACTCTCTGAGTTTGTGTACTCTGTGGTGGGTTAGTTTTGTAAAATTTCTTGTTGTTTTTCCATTCTGTTATATGTGTTATTGAAAATTGTCCACATTTCCTACTGTAAACATATAAAATATACTTATATTTTATATAAAACCTATTTGTTTAGATCTAGAAGTCTTAAAATCAGTCTCCTCAATCTTATGCAAAAAATTGAACACTAGAGTTATATATGTAAAATCTAACCTGCAGAAAAAGTTTGTATTTTTGGCAGACTTCCTAGTACATAGCAAGAATTCCATTAAAATGGGTTAAAATATCAATTTATTTATCTCCTTTGCTGTACTTTACCACCATTTCCCCTACCTTGCCTTCTGTCCTGTGGACAGAGTTTCTTCGGGTTTGACCAAATCTTGATTGTTACTATTTCTGAAAATAGGCCACCTTTACAGTGTGAAGGTAAAATCCTGGCAGTGTGAGGTAACATATACCATGCCCTGGCATATCCCCAAGGGTGATAGTAAAAGTACTTGACTGGTACAGTGTACCTATGGGCCAATCAGGACCCATGTCAACTGGATTGCTGGAGCAGAATGCAGGGATGCCAGGAGTCCCTCCTGAGTCCCTCCTCAGTTGCTGCATGTGGAGAGTCTAGGGGGCTGGGGACAGAGTGGGGTGGAAGGATCAGGGTACCAGCTGATGATCACCCTTGTCTCTACTGATGTAGGTGTTACTTCTAGGAAAGAAAAGGTCCTATGTTCATTCTTTCATCACGTGTTTGAAATGTCTGTCATGTGCCAGATGCCGTTCTAGGTGTTGCAGATTCAAAAATGAGAAGATGTGCTTCTTGACATTGAGAACATTACATTGTCATATAATATAGACAGATGTGCAGGAGGTTCTATACAGGTTAAGGACAGAAAGGTCCTGGGCTGATGAAACAATGCACATTCTTTAAGCGTCTAAGTGTTTTAGGTTAAAAAAACAAAACTTTTTGACATATTGCACTAAGCCTATATATATATGTTTTTACTATAATTTTTAAGAAAAGAATTTAATTTTGTGGCAGTCATTTCCTTTTTAGGATATAATTAAATGTATATATTTTAGGTTGCGTGCCTGATTCGAGTTCCATCTGAAGTGGTTAAGCAAAGGGCACAGGTATCTGCTTCTTCGAGAACATTTCAAATTTTCTCTAACATCTTATATGAAGAGGTGAGATGTGTTTTTTAAGCTCTTTTTTTTCTTCATTGAGAAAGATTTTGTAGTAGCTAATATCAGCACTGTGGCTCTCATCCCAAGAGCCTTTGAGAAAATTTAAGAGCTAAATGTAATGTCCATGTATAGTAACTTTTTTGCTAAGATTATCTTTGTCTTTGTATTTTGACTTTCTTTTTTTCCAATTTCTAAACACGTATTGAGTGTCACTGCTGTATATGTGTCCTGAATTGTGATCTTTTTGCAGTTCTTTTGGAATCAGATGTGGAACAAATTATGTCAAATGGATAAAGACATTATATTAAAATATCACTACAGTATTGGAGGGCCAATGGAAGAGAAATAAGAGTAATGGATGGATAATAGTGACCAGTGTCGTAATGTGTATATCAAAGTGTAGCTGCTCTTTCACTGATTAGCTTTAAACTGTGGGTCAGAATTTATTCTTCCTGGTCATGTGACTAAGGAGCATTTAGCTGCTTTCCTTTATAGTTTTTACAGAAACTTTTTTTTTTTTTTTTTTTGACTTAGGGTCTCACACCAGGGAGTGGCATGATCACAAAGATCATGGTTCACAGCAGCTTTGATCTCCTGGGCTCAGGTGATCCTTCCACCTCAGTGTCCTGAGTAGCTGGAACTACAGGTGTGTGCCACCACACCTAGCTAATTTTTAAAAAACTTTTTGGAGAGACGAGGTTTTGCTATGTTGCCCAGGCTGGTCTTGAACTTCTGGGCTCAAGCAGTCCACCTGCTTTGGCCTTCCAAAGTGGTGGTGGGATTACAGGTGTGAGCCACCATGCCTGGCCTCCTTTTTATTTTTATTTTTTGAGTTGGAGTCTCTGTTGCCCAGACTGGAGTGCAGTGGCATGCTCCTGGCCACCGCAGCCTCGACCTACTGGGCTCCAGCAATCCTTCCGTCTCAGCATTCCAAGTAGCTGGAACTACAGGCACGCGCTACCATGCCCGGCTAATTTTTTTTATTTGTTGTAGAGATGAGGTCTTGCCAAGTTGCCCGGGTGAGTCTCGAACCTGTGGGCTCAGGCAGTCCACCTGCCTCGGCCTCCCAAAGTGCTGGGATTACAGGCTGAGTCAATGAGCCCGGCTCTTTTTTTTTTTTTTTAATGGGAATTTATCACATGGAAATATTAGTGAATCTCAGTTTTAGAAAAGTTATTCTTAATGATCTCTTACCTAGGTGAGGAGACATCAAATAGCTTATCAAATATTGTGTAAATGAGATCAAATATTGTACAAATGAGATCAATCTAGTACATGTTTCCCATTGAACCATGTGAATGGTGAAATAAATAAATCAAAGTTTGTCCAGAAATATTAACCACTACTTTATTGAGAAATTATTAATGAATTTCTGATATTTGAAGCTATGAAATATAATTCTGTTTTTATATGAAAGGATAATTGACATTTGTATGCATTGTCTTTGAAAATATATTTAAAGCATCTTAAATGTTCTTTTCAAGAAAAGAAGTGTTATAGCAGTTAAATGCTATATAATATTTATTATTTAGTAGAACAATAGCAGCTTAAACTAAAATTAATACATAATCAGTTTTAGGGTTAGAGGTGTTCCAAAGGGAGCTAACCTGAGCTTTATATACCTTAGATTAGTTTAAAACCTTTAACCTCTTGCAGGCCTATGGTAATTGTGAATTTTTTAGAAATTAAACTTGAGAGCAGGTATTTCTTCTGTATGTAGACTGTCCTTCAGAAATATTTTCTTTCTGAGCTCTCAGCTCTGTGTTTGTTTCAGGGCATCCAAGGGTTGTATCGAGGCTATAAAAGCACAGTTTTGAGAGAGGTAAGTCGCTTAATTTCCAATATTGAAGTACAAAAAGAATGATGTGCTTTGTTCAGTAAACTTATACTTCTTAACAATCAGAAATCTATTTGGAGAAACTTGGTTTAAAAAATCAAAAGGGGAAATTGTGGTCAGTCTTTTAACTGTGTAGTTTTATCTCAGTTTTTACATTTAAAAGACTGGATAGAATGGGCTTGCTGGAAGAGCAGTCTAGTCTTAGTGGTCAGAATGACCCATCATGTAAACTCCTTATTCTAGGGTGGGTAACTGGCTCTTATAGCTGAGACATTAAGGACTAAATACTAAGGGTAAGATACCAAGTTAATTACTGTACTAAGGAGAAATAATGAAACAAAGAAACACTCTAGGAGACAAATGTCTCAAAAATCTCTATCAGCTCTTGACTTCCTGATAACAAAATATGATGAGCTGGAAAGTTGAATCTGGATTGGAATCCTGATGGTGCAGGTGCCTTGCAGGTCAGTGTGCCCAGGGAAAGCTACTTTACTTCGCTTCGTCTTCTAACTCAAAATTTCTATGACATGGGAAATTTTCTTTTGCTTTGTTTTGTTTTGCTTGGTTGAAAAAGCAAAATGTCACCATCAATAAGTGATTCAGCATATGACTGCCAGAAGCATGTTTTAATCTTTGCCTCACATAGGAAAGACTCTTTTGAAGATCAAAAATTGTTTTTTAGGTAAGTCAAGTATAAGAGAAGTCTTTGGTTTCAGACATCATTTTCTATGAAAGAAAACACAAGTAAAAACCTGCTTGCATCTGCTCTACATCTGTGTTTTCTAATACATATATTTAAGTACACTAATACGTATATTTAAATAAATATTGCCATAATTGGCGGAATATTGGAATTCTTTGAAATCCCTCTTTTTATCCTCAGATGGTTTTTTGTTTTGTTTTTAACTACCAGTTACACTCTTCTTTTTAATACACCAATACTGTTGCATGTGTTTTAAAGCTTTGGTTTCCACAAGACATTAACCTAGTTGGTGTAGGTCTTTGAAGAACTTCCTTGAAGGTAAGCTGAATGCTTCCAAATTAGTTATTTGTGTGAAGATGACTTCTGCCTTTCATAAATATCACCCATACTCTGTCTTCACTCTGTACTTATTTTCTGACTCACTAAACTTGTGTTACTCAGATTTCACCTGGGTGCAGGAAAAAGAAGGGTAATAAACCCTTTTTATTTTTCTGAGAGATCTGAATAAATGAATATATTTATATGCCAGAGAATACTGGTTTTGCATACATATGATAAAACACATGGTTACAACTGCATCCTATTCTTTTAAAAATTTGTTTTGACATATGTCATGCTAGTAATTAATTTCTAGGTTGCAATCCCACAAATAGCATGACCTTACTGAGATGACTTTGTTTACTCAAAATGGCAGTACATTGTTGGAAATTTAATTGGGGTCTTCTGCGTTATACGTATTCATAAAAGATCCTTCAGAACTGATTTAAGTTGAAGTATTGCTTTTGTATAGATTCTCTGATAGAATGAGAGAAGAAGAATTGCTGAATGAAACATAGTGTCTTTTCAAAATGAGAAAAATAAGAAGTGATATATCTGCTTTAAGCAAAAATTTGGCATTATAAATATTTCGATTCTTACATTATTCTGACACCAATATATAATATTTTTGCCAAGAGCTTGTTTGATTGTTTCAATAAGAAAATACATTGGAGCCTTAGTGAGAATCACTAGGATACTTATACATTTATTCTGTGTGCAATTTTTTCTTTAAAATAGTTTTATCTCCCTAGCAGTTGCCCATTAGAATGAGATTGAAGTTTGAATCCATGCATTATAAGATAGATTATGTGCGTTTTTTAGATTTTAGTGACTGTTACCACATTTTTTTTACTGCATTTGTTGTTTGTGAAGATTGCATGCTTATCCCTCATGTTCTCTGAAATTATGTTTGTTACTGTGGATTTTAGATTGAGTCTAAGCAAGGTCAACAGATTATACTATTTATCTTATCCTTTCAGTATTCATTTTTCATATGATCTTGGCCAAGTTAGATGTGGCCATGCATCGTGGTGCAGTGGTGTTATTGTGATAGGATGGAAGTGGTGTGCAAAGTCCTAACTGCTTGTATAGTCAAGATGATTTCAGGTGGCCCGTTGACCTGAAAATGCGATGGAGAGCAGTCTCATTCTCCTGGATGTGAATTAGAAGTGCTTTTAGAGAGGAAGACAGCAGAGATAGACAAGTCATTTCAAAAGAAGTTGGAATTAGTTAAGCTCAGCAGATGCCCTTTATCCACAAATTTTACTCAGTGGCCATTTTTAGAGTGCCTACTGCGTGTTGGGCACCAAGCCAAACATTTCTGCCCTAAAGCATTCACTTTTTGGTGGGTAAACACACAGGGAAGTAGTTACTTGACAGTGCAGCATAATAAGTCCTATAATTATATGCATATATAAGATGCAGTTGGGATTATAGAAGAAGCAATGCTTGAGTGGTACTCGGCGTTTGTTACATAAAAATGAATCTTGACTTAATTCCGGAGGGAGTGGCAATTAGCAGTAGTCAAGGATATAGGCAGATGAGACAGAATGAGCACAGGCACAAGGGTGTGAAAGAAATGCCTATACTCTGCTTATAAAAGCAGAATTGGGGGTTCCATGCCCATAGAAGAGAGTTTCCTCCACCTCCAGCCTAGTGGGGGTGCTTTAAGAGAGCACAAAGTAAGATACTTGCCAGGAGGAGAGGTTGAACCTCTCACCCCAGTTGGATGTTTGTAGGGAGTGGAGTGGAGCACATGAGAAAAGCCCTTGAAGGAGCCTGATATGTGTCCCCTAGAGTATGGAGGATAAATTACCAGTGTTGGACTGCAGAATCTAAAGGTGAGAAGCTGGTTGGCAGAATGTTGCTATTTTAGTAGATAAGAGTAGCCACTAAAGAGATTTGAGGTTGGTGCATTTTTAAATGCAAATTTCACCACTCTGAATAGTGCACTCAAAAGTGGATATAGCAGCTTTCCAAACTTGGTTACCCATATTATCCACTTTAGGCAATGAGGAATACCCCGAATCCAGTGGCAGGACATGGAATCCTTCAGGGATCAAGCCTCAAGGATTGTCTTTCAGAGTACCCTTTCTAGCTTTGAGGTCTGTCCACTAACAGCTTTTCCCCAAACTCTCATGTTATAGAAGTCTTTTGTGGTTTTTTTCAGGCACACACTATCCTCAGTGTTCTGTGTCTTGTTGTTGTAGCTTTTTAACCTTAATATGTTTTGGAGATGGTTTCATATCGCTTAATAAAGAGCACCCTCGTTTTTGACTATCTAGTACTCCATCATTCAGATAAACTTTTGTTTATTGAACAGTCCCTGTTGGTAAACATTACAAACATGCAGCGGTGAATAACTTTGTTTATATGTTATTTTGTCCATGGTTGAATATTTGTAGGTTACATACTGGGAAGTGGAATTACTTGGTTAAAGGTATGGGCATTTGTAATTTTAATAGATAATGCCAAATTACTCTCCTTGGAAGTACCAGTAGACACTTGCCAACAATGTGGGAGCCTTGTTTTTCCCTGCCTAACCAAAGGTACTAGTAATCTAAAAAATGAAAAATTGTGTCTCTGTAGTTTTAATTTTAATTATTAGACTGAGCATATTAACAGATACCTGAGAAGTATTTTATTTCTTTTCCTGTGAACTGATTATTTGAAACATTGTAAAATTCTTATGAGAATTAAATGAGGGGATCCATGGTAAATGTTTCCTATAGTGCCTGTCACATGGTATGTGCTCAAGAGATGTTAACTGTTTATTAGTATCTTGGGTAACTGAAAGAACCTTTGACAGAAAAGGACTCCTAAGTGTGAAATGCAGCTCTGCTCGTTACCAACTGTCTGCTCTTGGCAAGCTGCTTAACCTTTCTGAGCCTACGTTTGCCCATTTGTGCTAGGAACTTTGCATCGATTGTTCTTCTGGTACCTTAGCAGCAGTCCTGTGAGGCAGTTATTACAGCAGTGTGGCCTGTTAGGACACTCAGAAGTTAAACCTGCTTCTGGGTTAGGTTCTTGAACAGGGATGCAACCTTGATCTGTCTGCATTTAAATATGTGAATACCATTTTATCATGATGGGTAATAATTGCTGTGTTTCAGTGAGAGACCAGAGGACTGTTACTGCTTGTAAAGCTTGCCAGCTACAATTTGAGAGTGTTTTATCCTAGTGTCTTGTAGAGAGAAATTTCTATAGTTGTAACAAATTGCAACCTGCAACTGATTATATATCACTGGCTACTTCTGTAGGAAAAACAGCATATTGGTACAATAATGTAAAGTGATTCTAATTGACAGTTGAGCTGATCAAAATTACCAATGTGAGTTGGGAAATTTTTTTTTTTTAATTGGAGTCTCATTCAGTCGACCAGGCTGGAGTGCAATGGTATACTCACAGCCACCCCAGCGTCGGCCTGCTGGGCTTCGGCAATCCTTCCACCTCAGCCTTCCAAGTAGCTGGAACTACAGGCACACACTACCACACCTGGCTAATTTTTTGATTTATTGTGGTGACAAGGTCTCATCATGTTGCCCGGACTGGTCTCGAACCCCTGGGCTCAGGCGATCCTCTCGCCTTGGCCTCCCAAAATGCTGGGATTACAGACTTGAGCCACCGCACCTGGCTGGGAAATTTTTATGAATATAATTTTTTTAAGTGAAATTGATAATTTGTAAGAACTGATTTTTCAAATAATACTACCCTTTAGAGAAAGACTTTCTTATTGAGATTGCAATAGTCGAATGTTTTCCATTGAAAAAATGTTATGAGGCAACCATAGCTAGAACTTCTGTTGCATCTTTACTGCCTTTAAATGTGTATACTCCTGTATATTCCTTTCTGCTTTCATGATAGTAAAAGAGAAAAAATAGTCCTATATGATGAGAGGATTGTTTTCTTCCTTTTATCAGTGCTATATGTCTGGCTCTCTCTCCTTCCACCCCCCTCCCCACCGTGTGTGTGTGTGTGTGTGTGTGTGTGTGTGTGTGTGTGTGCATGCGCGCATGCGCGTATGAGATTGCTTTCTCTGATTTACCTCTTTCTTTCTCTTTTGGTTTGTCTTTATAGTTTACTTATGCCTTATCTTCCTTGATAGCATGTAAATTCCTCTTGAAAACAACTATTGGCTTTGTACCCCTTTGTAGCATGAACAGACCCTTGCATGACACTTTCCACACAATGAGCACTCACTAAACGTTTGCTGAATTTTTTCATTTCTTTAAGTTTGATTCTTTTTTGTTCAGTACTACCCGACGCCAGGAGTACTTCAGGAGGAGGAAGGATCTCTAATGGAGCTTGGAATTATGCAGGGTTTTGAGTCAACCTTTTCATATACTACATTTCTGTGATCTTTGCATGGGATAGGTGATGAAATACCAGAGTATATACTTATCTAAGATTCCAGTTTTCTTAAACTGTGAAAAAACAATAAGTACTATAATTATACATTTATTTTCTGCTTCTTAGTAATTCTACTGAAAAGGGAGAAAAAAAAGTAATTAGAAATCTTTCCAAACTTTTAATGTGAAATTGTTTTTCAGTTAAAATCCAATGCAAACATATTGAACCCTATTTTAATCCTACATAATTCATTTTATTAACTATGACCAAATAGAACATCTGTTAAAATTCCATAATGTTAGCTTCATGGGAAAAGAAAAAAAAAATCTGTTTGCTCTTGGACTTTGTCCATTGTTTTATTGTTCAGCCTTTCAGTAAATGTGTAATGAGACATTCTTATTAATGGGAATATTAAACAAATGAAAATGTAATTTCCCCTTTAGTCATAGAGGTTTAAAAATAAGTCACTGAATTCCATTTACATTATTATAACTTTACTATAGAGATATTCTATGAAGAACACTCTTTAATTGAAGAACCTAAAATTATTATTTCTCAAACCTGGATTTTAGCCTACAGTTTTTCATCATCTCTTAAATAAACAAACATTTTTAGGAAGAACAATTCTGTAAAATTATCTTAATGTAGAAGTATCACTCTAGCCTTTTAGTGCATGTTTTCTCATGTTTTGTTTATATGAAACCAGCTGTTATTTACTTCTCTCATTCCTTGGACAAATTTTGTTTGCACTGAGAAGTTTGCACATTGGCCATGTCCTGAAGGGGCCACAATTCCTGTGTACATTATTTACTCGGATATAAATGTGATAACATGACTTTTCAGTGTAAACACCTAAGAAAACTATTGAATAAAGGTGGGCATTATCTGTTCATTATTTTAAATGTTGCAATCACAAGCCATAGTGTTGAAATAGCTCTTGGTGGTTCTTTGTGTTTTGCATCCCATTTGAAATATCCTCTTCTAGCCAGGCTTGGTGGCTCAGCCTGTAATCCCAACACTTTGGGAGGCTGAGGTGAGTGGATTGCCTGAGCCCGCGGGTTCGAGACCTGCCTGGGCAACTTGACAAGACCTCATCTCTACAATAAATCAAAAAATTAGCCAGGCATGGTAGCGCATGCCTGTAGTTCCAGCTACTTGGAAGGCTGAGGCGGAAGGATCGCTGGAGCCCAGCAGGTCGAGGCTGCGGTGGCCAGGAGCATGCCACTGCACTCCAGCCTGAGTTACGGAGTGAGACTCAAAATCAAAAAAAAAAAAAAAAAAGAAATATCCTCTTCTTTCATCTTTGTGAATCAGTTTGGATCACATTTAGGCTGCAAATAAGAGAAAATCTGACTACAATGGTTTCACCAAATAAGGATTTTCTTTTCTTTTTTATAACAAGAAATCTGAAGGTACTCAGTCTAAGGCTGGTGTACTGCTTAGATAAGGGCAAGAAGAATCCAGTCTCTTTCGTTCTGCCTGGCTAATTTTAATGCCTTTGCTAATGGACTCATGGTCACAAAATAGCTGCTGCACTTTTAGACATTATAACTCCATTCCAGGCATGAATATGGGGGAGGGCAGAGGGCAGTCCTAGCTTTATCTGTCATTTTGTTTATCTGGAAAACAAAAGCTTTTCTGGTCTAGATTCCTGAGTCACATGGGAATTGGGAAGTTGAGTTAGGTAGATTTTCAGTGTCGTAAATGAAGGCAGGCAAATAAGGGGGGTGGAGGGGACAGAGACTCCTGTTATTGAGTCATCCTGCAGTCTCTGCCATATTCTGTCCGTTCACATCCTTCCGGCTAATGTTTTGTCTTTTCAGAAAGGAAATGATTTCATGCATCTCTAGCTTCAGCCCATACTTGGGCATCATTTTGTTAAGATCTGCAAGTACTTGTCTGTACCACATTTTTTTGGCCACTTAATTCTACCCTGTAAACTGTAATGTCCTCTGTTAGTATTCTTTACCTGCCACCTTTGTTCTTGTGGGCATTAGCATGGAAACTCTTCTTTAAAAATTACTTGGTGGTGCCAACTGAAGAATGACAAGGTTAATACATTTGGAAAGGAGAGCTTTATTTCTCATAAAGGACTGCGGCCTTCAGGCAATCATCCCGACAGGCTGGGAAGCAGAGTCTTCAGCCAGAAGCCAGAACAGGCACTTCGAGTGAGGTGTGATGGGAACAGGAATTTATGCTGAATGGGATGGCCAAATATACATATTAAATAAGCTGTAGGAGCCGGGCTCGGTGGCTCAGCCTGTAATCCTGCGCTTTGGGAGGCTGAGGTGAGTGGATTGCCTGAGCCCGTGGGTTCGAGACCCGCCTGGGCAACTTGGCGAGACCTCATCTCTACAAGAAATAAAAAAAATTAGCCGGGCGTGGCAGCGCCCACCTGTAGTTCCAGCTACTTGGAAGGCTGAGGCGGAAGGATCGCCGGAGCCCAGCAGGTCGAGGCTGCAGTGGCCAGGAGC
>CAUYQG010253076.1:0-19750 GCA_963574415.1 Tarsius wallacei
AAAGGCTTCTAGTATAGTTGTGAATCTAGAACTCAATAATCTCTCCAATTTGTGTAGTCCTCCATCATATTTCTATTTTGTAAATTGTTTTGTTATATGAATATAAAATCACTATCTCCTTTCCAGCTCATCCTGTAAAGCAAATTAGTACAATCAACTCCAGAACAATACTGAAAGACCAAACCTTGGAGCAAAAATACAGGTGAGTATTAGAATAAAACCAGGTTCACTGGGATTATGGATTAATTCATTGTATTTTTTTTTTTTTTTAGCATTTAACATGTTTCTTATAAAAAGGGTCCAAATGTTATAAGAAATACAAAATACAAAATTGGTTTCCAATTCTTAACTATAAGTTAGATGAATGTGTTGAAATTTTTAAGTGCTGAGACTTAGTTTTAGAAGTGTATGTTTATTAGATTTTCAGCTATTTCTAGCCAAATTCTAGTAGCAGAAATCTAATCTGATTTTTTTTGTGCACCAAATATCCCCATCTCATAAAAGTCATACACTCTACAGATAAGGATGTAAAAATAGGCTTTGAACATGAAAGTTTCACACTAAACTGAAGTGAATATCAAGACAAAGTTTGTGACCTAGAAATATGAACTTGGTATGGGAACTGAAGAATGTGCTTAGAAAAACAAGAGGTAGAAAGGAAAGAAGGAAGAAAGGAAGGAATGAAGAGTGGGAAGGAATGAGAGAAAAGGAAGGAGGGAGGGTGAGAAAAATAAAAACAGTAAAACTTTAGCCTTGATTGGATTTTGTTATATTATGCTTTATTTTTTGTTCCCGTGACTAAAATGAGCAGTGACTGAGGCAAATTAATCAAATCAACATTTCCCCCACCAGTTTCCCAAACAGAAAGCTGAAAGTTTACAAGGAAATAAGAGGAATAAAGGAATTTAAAAAATACGTGGCTAGAGTTACAGGGAACAACTACTGGTGAAAATTGTTAAAATAAAGAATAGATTTTAGGAAAGCAAGCATTTTAAGAACCAGTAGCTCTGAATGTTGTAGATTTGACCTTGAATTTAAAAAATGGGTCTTTAATTTATTATTTTTAAAAAGAATTGGCTATGCCTTAGGATATGTGCATGATGTGGATGTTACAGGTTAGAGTTTTGTTTGCATACAAGATTTAGCTGACTCAAAAAGTCAACTAAATCTTCCCTTGTTGACCACGAAGACCTTGGACTTCTCTTTGTCTGTTGTCTCGGTGTTGTCTATTATTGGTGTTGTTATCCAGTCTCATGACTTTAAACACCTTCTATACACTAACACCTCCAAGTTAATCTCTCTAGTCTGGATCTCTTTTCTGAACTGCAGAATTCAATAGCCAGCTGACCCTCTCAGCATCTTCCCTTCAGTGTCTAAATGACACCTCCAACTTGCGTGTCCAAAACAGGATTCTTGATTTTCACTCACCACACAGAAACCTGCCCCACACGCAACCTTCTCCCTCTCAGGTAATGGCAGTGCCATTCTTCTAATTGCTCATTGTAAAAATATCTTGTCGTCATCTTTTTACATTTAGTCTATCATCAAATCCCATTGGCTCTATATTCAAACTATATCCAGTAATACAGAATTCAGCTACTACTCATCACCTTCACAATTTCTACCTTTGCCCAAATCACTGTCATTTCTCACGTTAGTGTGATTGCTTTCTTATAGGTCTTCCTGTTTCCATCCTTGCTCCATAGAGAGGCTATTTACAATGCAGCATCCAGAATTTTTTTTTTTTTTTTTTTTTACAAATAAAAGTCAGATCATATCACTTTTCTGTCCAAAAGATTCCAGAGGATTCACATCTCAGAATGAAATCCTAGGTCCTTACAATGACATGTGAAGTCCTACAAAACCTGAGCCTGTTTGTTTGCTGAATCTCAGAATGTCCTGAAGCTCACCCTCACCACTCTGCTCCAGCAACACTAACCCTTTGGCGTTCCTGGAATAGTCAGGCATGCCCTAGTTCAGGATCTTTCCACATTCTGATCCACCACTTAGGTATACTTTTCTCAGGTAACCATATGTATGGCCTTCCTGTGTTCCCTCAACAATGAAGATTTGTTTAGACTCTCTATTTCATATCTCAACAATTCCTACCTTCTTCCTGGCTTCCCCCTCCCATAAGCTTACTAATTTACAGCACACTGGAAGACGTACTGTTTACTTTTGTTTTGCCTTTCTCCTACCTCTAGGTTATAATCTTTATAAGGGCAGGATTATGTTTGTTCAATGTTCTATTGCCACCAACTAGAACTCTGAATGGCACATAAATCAATGTTCAGTAAATATTTATCAAATGAATGAATGAATAACTAAAGACTGAAAAAAATCAAAAGTCTTCTAATCTATCATTTATTTTATTTTTTGGCCATGGTAAATCAATATCTTTTATCTAGATAAGTATCATTTTTAAAGTATCTCCAAGAAAAACTAATCCAGAAGCACAGAAATATACTTTGAAATGTATTTACAGTGGGGCATACACGTCTTTAAATCATAGATTTTCCTACATATAGTATTACTATGTACTCAGTAAGTAGCTTGGTAAAAACCAGTAAGTATTGTGGTACACTTAATCGTATCCTTTCCTCAACAATAAATTCATTTTCCTTATTTATAAAATAACTGTTAATATAATACCTAAATTGAAATACTTGAAGTTTCTGCAAACAACTTTTGGGAAAACGTTCTTTTTTTTCTTACTCTCTCCTAAAAAAAATCCCTTGGTACCTGTAAAAATTCATTTACAGAATTTTTTTTTAACATTTTTAAGTTGCAGCAGATCAAATGAAGAGTGCACACGTAACAGTAGTCCCTGCTACCCTAAAGGCTGAGGCGAGAGGATCCCTTGAGCACAGGAATTTGAGAGCAGCCTGGGCCACATAGAAAGGCTCCTTTTTTTTTAAAAAATTAAAAAAAAAAAAAGAATAGAATACATTAGGAAGAGCCCCTCAATATGTCATATGTCATGTTCTTATCAACACAACCCACAACCCAGAGTCAAGCTTAGTTTTTAAGGAGTGTAGTAAATTTTTCAAATAAGAAATTTCAGGTAAGTAAACAAATCTTTTTATTTCATGTTTGAGAGACTTATTTTAAGTTTTTTAAATCATTTGGCTACCCTACTTTATTACTTTCTATACTATTTTCTATTCTCATTTTCAGTTTTTATCTGCTTTACTATTTGGTAAGAAAATATTACATGGAGGGAATTTTCCTGACTATTCAACCTAATTTTCTGTTTCTAAGAATTACTCAGGTATTTCCAATTAATGTAAAATTAAGCTAGACTAAGGATTGGAAGATGCAAGCAGACAGGAACTTTTCAACAATTATGGCCTCTCTATCATGGAATATACTGAGATTGGATACAGTAAGTCTTTCTCTTGGAAAGGTTTATGGGAAAACCGGTTAACTATCTGTCAGGAGTTAGGTAAAAAGGAAAGGGATTGGACCAAATAATTTCTGAAATTTTCTTCCTTCAAAATTTAGGAATTAGAGTTAATGACATTAGTTTACTTTTCTAACAAAGACTAGAATATTTTGAACTGATTTTGCCTTTTATCTATACATGATGCGTAGTCACTATTTTCTTAAATTCCTATTCCTATCTTCTTTGAATAAAATAAACTGAAAATGTTATTTTAGTATCTAGACTACCCCCTTCAAGCTTTCATGCCAGACTTCTTAATCGATTTAGTGCTCCCGTAGATTCTCTACACTTTGTACTTGTGACTGAGCTCAGAGATAATGGCTTCAATATGTTAATTTTTTATCTTTTATATGAAAATATGTAGAGGTATTGTACCACTTTTTCTGAGAGTTTCTGAAGGACAGGACAAGACTCATCTTTAAAACTTCTCTCCCAACATAAAATAATTGGCTCTTTTAAATTGCTCAAATAAAACCTGTTATTCACAACAAAGTGCCAGACAAATGCAGTACTTGTGTGAAAAAAATGAATAACATTTTAGTTTGAAAACACAAATACCTTTCTGTATAGTGTCCAATAAATTATTGGTCTTTGTTGGTTATGTCTAATTAGGAGGCATTAATTCCCCTTTAACAGTAGGATTTCATAACATTTTATGTCCAGCTACATTAAGAATTAATTTTTTGGCTTGAGACCAATGCTAAATTTGCTTGTCCAAACAGAAGCCATGCCAAGGGCTTGAAGGATGATGACAGTAATTAACCCAAATAATATACCAGGAGTTATTCCAATGAAAGTGTCTGTTAAATGGCAGAACTTTCTCTAATGCTGAAACTGATTTTACAAAGAACATTTACTGCAATCTCTCACAGAATATGTTTTAATGCTAGTGCCAGAGATAGAGAGGAAGAACTGCCAGGGTGATTAAGTAATTTCTTATTCTGATACATAAAATAAAAACCATGGATAAGTGGGGTTTTCTCATAATCTGTTTAGAGGTGTGTACAAGTTTGATAGTAGATATATCAAATGACTTACAGTATATGACACCCCATGCTACTGTGTATGGGAATTTATTATAAGAAAAAATGAGAAATATGTAAAAAGAATGGTCACTACAGCAATATTAAAGCAGGAGAGAAACTGCAACCAGTATAAGTATTAACTTTATTAAATATATCATACTGTGGTAAAAAATAATAAAATATTATGTTATAAAATACAATGCTGTTATAGAAGAATATTTGATGTTCATTATCTATTGAGTTACAAAGATCTTGTATAAATTTTTAAAAATTACGAACTGATTATATATTATCATACCTCACAAATAACTGCAGCAATATTCAAAAGGATGTTAGCACAAATTGTCTCTGAAACATAAGATCGTAAATCTTCTTTCCTCTTCTGTCTTTCCACCTCTTCCTCATTCTCCTCCTCTTTTTCTCTCCCTCTTCTTCATGCTGTTTTGTATTTTCTAAATATTTATTCAATAATGTAATTCCAGAGATATTTAAAAGATGGAATTGATAAGTGATTGGCTTTTGGTGGGAAATGTACCGTGAGCGGGTCAGAGGAATTGTGGTTCTTTGTAAAACCAGAGAAAACGTTAACAGAGATAGGAAAATAACTGGTTCCATTTAAGGCGTGTATGAGACAAGATAAAGTAGATGTCAAGTAGGCATTTGGCACATGGAACTGGAGCTCAGGTAAAAGATATAGGCTAGTGATACCAATTTGAAAGGTCATTTACCAAGAAGAAGGTTTATTGCAACTATAGAAGTGGATGAAATTGTTTGGAAGAGTATGCATTGTACCAAGGAGATAGTTACTAGAACTGAGTCAAAGAGAAATATAAAGAGAAAATAATTGAGGGGCAAAGAAGTAGGAGAAAATACAAAAGCATGGTGGTGAAAATTTAAGTGAAAGGAAAAGCTCCTTAAACAAGTTATTGGTCAACAATGTTGAGTGTGATGAAGAGCTCAAGTGAAATCATTTTCAAAGTAGCTAGTGGATACAGCAATAAGTAGTTTATTAGCACTCTTGATGAAAACAGTTTGAGCCATACACCAGAAAGTTTAAGAAGAAGAAGCTGGTTTGAGAGAAAAATCTTTGGCTACAAAAGGAAGATGAGAGACAGGATGGTCATTTTGAAAGGGGACATAGAGTTGAGAGTGGGATTTCTTTTTCTTTGGTAGTGGTTTTAAAATGAGAAGAATGTGTTTTCTGTGGGCTGATGAAAAGGGGTCAATAGAATGGAAGAAAGTGAAGATTAGAAGAGAGGAAAATTCAGTGTTTTTCAGACTTACCTTAAGATAAAAATCCCTTGGATCTGTTTAGAAGACAGATTTTTAGAGGAGAAACCATGTAGCCTGTATTGTTAACCACTTGTGTTTGTTACAAGACAAAATTGGAAAAGGCTGGGTGAAGTGTGAAGATAATTATTTGGAAGAGGCTGTGAAATATCAGACAACATGCCCTGGCCTTAAATTAAGTGTGATATGACTCCTTTTGATAGAATGAAAGGAGAAATATTATCATCAGAGAAAATCAAGTTAGAATTACCTGTTAGTTATGGGTAGAGATGCACATAAACGCACAGGTTGAGTGACTGCCCTGCCTGTCTGCTTCTGTTTTCTCCATGAAGTAGGATGTGGGTTGCCTTCTGAGGGTGATGTTAGGACTTATAGGCACTATTAAGAGCCCAGGTGGAAGGAAGCTATTTATCATAGAACCAATTTTTAGGCAGAGCCGCATGAGTTTTTGTAGCAGTACTCCACAGAAGTAGGTGTAACCAGGACTGACACATGAGGTCTAGCAGAGAAGAAAGAAGGGTCTGGGGGTTCAGAATATCACCACAGTTTGGATGAAATGGGAATACTGAACAAAATACAAAGAGCATGCATGTTTGCCTAGGACAGAGTAATTTCCCAGAATGTGAGCCAGTCAATGCTAAAATCAGGAATACCCCAGGTAAACCAGCATACATAAGGTCAAAGGTGGTTGAAAGTTGGATTTGGGAATAAAAACCAAATATAGTAAGAGTTTTTGAATGCACAATGTCAAAAAAGAAGATGTTATGGCCAGAAATTGAAATATCTAGAGTTGAATTTTCAGAGGTGGGTTAGTTCTAGATAATAAGATTCATGGTTTAAGGTTATAAAAGTTAATGACCAAAGTAGAAAGCAGATAAAAGACTATGGCAGTATGAAGGACATAAAGTTGGAGAGAGATTGAGTTTAATGCAGCTATCCATGGAAGCTATGACATTATCCAGGATAATGACAGGACAAAGTGGGGAGAGCAACTCTTACGCTAGTCTTCTGATATAACCAAGAAGTGAGTAGATGCTAGTCTATGCCAAGAAGTGAGCAAAGGAGGATTGTGGATGGAACAGCCAAATGACATTAGCTGAAATGATCCAGGGACTTGACTGAAGTTTAAAGATAATTATTTAGAAGTGGCAGTGAAATAAATATCAGACAACATGCCCGGGCACTAAATTATGTGTGATATGATTCCTTTTGATAAGACTAAAGGAGCAGTATTATCATCAGAGAAAATCAGATTGCTGTTAAGGTAAGGAATAGAGGAGTATGCAATGAAATGGTTAAGAATGTATAACTCTTTTTAAAATGTTGACTTCATCTAAAATCTAAAAAGTAAAGTTTGTCTTATTTTATCAGGCCCTCATTGGATCAAGGAAAACAGTTCTCAATGAAAAAAGAAAAGATTCCCTTTGGTGGGGTAAGCACAGAAGAACTAATGTTATTTGTTATTAACTACCCAAATGTAAAAGATGACCTTGCATTATTAATAAATACTATCAATTTCTCATTTAATTTGAGAAGAGTTGCTATATAACAGTTTTAAAAAATTAAAATAGAGTGGTTGGATATTGTAGTGGTGCTTAGTTAGAATTACCTGTCAGTTACATATATTCCTTTTTATTAATATTAACTAACATTAATTGAAACTTTAAGTGCCCAGTACTGTGCCTGACACTTTACATGCATTCATAAGGTGGCTATTATGATTATTTATGGATGACTCATTTGAGAATTAGAGATGTTAGTGACCCGACCAAGTTCACAAAGCTTAGGAAATGTCAGAATAAGATTTAAATCTAGCTTATTTGACTTTAAAGTACAGCTTTGAAGTACTGTATCATACCATTTATTTAATTGAGGCTAATCATAAACTATCAGTAATGAAACTCATTCAAAAATGGTATGCCACATCCTAATATTTCCCAATAACCTAATGTTATATCAATTTTTCATTTAGGTGAAGCTGTCAATCATTTGGAAGTACCTCCAAGCCTTTGGCTGGCTCTGGGTATGCCTGGTTTTAGCCACTTACCTAGGGCAGAACTTGGTGAGCATTGGACAGAATCTATGGCTTAGTGACTGGGCAAAAGAAGCGAAACACATAAATAAGCTCACAGAATGGAAGAAAATACAAAGCAGTAAACTTACTATCTATGGATTATTGGGATTACTAAAAGGTAAAAAAAAAGTCTATCTACATCTTTTTTTCTGTTTCTCACCTAATTGATTCAAACACAAACATATGGCATCATGTTATTTCAAATAAAATTTACACCATGCTTTTCAAATATTTAGAGATAATACAAATGTATATGTTTCAATTTACCATATTTGAGAATATAAACCAAAATTTATAGCTGTCAGCTACATGGCCTGTATTAAATGATTTATGTATTTATCTTATTTAACTTGACAATAATTATTTTAAAAGATAATGTTTTCCCAATTTTATAGCTGAGGAAACTGAGGCTTATATGTTGTCATGAAATATTCAAAAGTCCTACTACGTGGTCACTTTCTATACATATGAGGATTGTAAGTGGTGTGAAGATCAATACGTGAATCTGTTAACTAGGTGAAGTCCAGTGAGCTTATTTCAGGTGTACAATCAAACTACATGGTAAGCAACTAGTGTTATAATGACAGCAAAAGAAAGCAATGTGAGGCTTTAGAGTGGGGGAAGGCAATATTTGGTTGAGGTATTAATGTGATTTCCAAGGAATACTTGGAATTTGAGGTGGCACTCAAAAGATAAATAGAATTTTGTCCTACCGAGATCACAGAGAAGGAGAAAATGTAACAGAGTCAAACAGGAAGGTGTGAGTAAAGGCAGGAAAGGGGAAAGTAATAAGGGATTTAGGCAAGAGTAGGGATGCCAGTTTGAGTGGTCTTCAAGTTTATTGGCAGAACAGTGAGAAGGTCGTTTGGAGATATTGCAGATGATAGTTGGAAAGGCAAATAGAAAACTTTAGGAATTCAAGGAAGGAAGTAACATAGCTGGAGTTATATTTTAGAGAAAGAATAAAGTAGCAGTAATGATTTTTTAAAAAGATGGATTTTTATTAGAGAAACTAACATTAGAGGGACCCAGGAGAAGTTGGAGTTGATATTCCCTACATCAAGTGTATACAGAAGTTCAGTTGGGAGTTAATCTAGTATAGAAAGACTTCTTATCTGATCCATGTCTGTGTCGCCCATAATAACCAATGAGTAAGAAGCAGAAGAGAATTGAATAAATATCTGATGAATGAATGAATGGTCAGAAAGCTGTGATAGGTTTAGATTAAAGGGATAGATAGGAAAGACACTGCAGTGAAAACATGTAAGAACTGCTTATTTGAAAATAAGCAGAAGACATTCATCTGTCATGATTTTGAAGTTTAAGTTGGGTAACTGAGAGAGCAATATGACATAAATAAGGAAACCAGGAGGAAGCTTTCATTGCTGGAGCAGAGAGATGGTGAATTCAGTTGTGGACACATTTAATAGGATGTGCTGATGCATTTTTCCACTGTTTTTCTCCAATAGGCAGATTAAAATGCACATCTGGAAATTTAAAAAGCAGGTTTCTTTATCTATAAAATGAGAGGCTTAAACTAGACAACTTCTGTATTTCCTCCAAGGTCTAATATTCTATGGCTCAGTTGTTCTGCTTAGACTTGGAATCATTCTATAGAGATAATAAATGAAGCCAAAGGAGTAGTTGTGATCACAATGAATGAGGATTAAGGGCCATAAGGTGAATGACAGTTTCTTGTGGAATGCTCACATAGAGCTGATTGGGGACTGGCTTCACAGAAGTTGAATAGAGAGGGAGAGAAAGGGAGAAAACAATTGCAATAATGTGGATGCTTGCTCCATGCCTGGAATCCCAAAATGATTTATTTATTTACAGCACTCCACCAGGCTATTTTTTCATTTTTATTTTTGTAGAAACAGTCTCACTATGTTGCCTAGTCTGGGTTCTCAAACTCCTGGGTTCAAGCAATCCTCACAATTCAGCCTCCCAAAGTGCTGGAATTACAGACATGAGACACCTTGCCCAGCCCAAATTGTTTTAGTTATTGAGTTTGAACCTAATGAAATTGCCTGTGCTTGAACTTTTCTGATCCACAAAAATAGCAATTTCATATAGTTTAAACTAACATAATTCATTTAACATCTGTCCTAATGGGAGACCCTTTAAACTTGGGCATGTTACTTAAGCTTTCAGTTTTATCACTTGTAAGATACATTATTCCAGTGATTAAATTAGATAGCACATGTAGCATATATAGAAAAGTTCTGAGCATAGGAAAAGAGTGCCATAAACATTAGCTATTGTTTAACAATGGAAATCATAAGTAATGTAATCAAAGTCTTATAACTACTACGTTTTGGAGTCAAGATTTGAATTCATGTCTACCTGACTCTCAAGTCCATTTTTTAACCACTAATTAACATTTTAAAGGATGTTACATGAATAGTAATACTCTATAAGTATTGGGGTCCTTCTCAATAGGTTTGGAAAACTGAAAACTATATTCTTCCACAAGTCTGAAATCTTTTTTTTCTTCTTCATTAAAAGTTTTGAGATATTCTACAATAAAATGAACTGTTTATCCCAATATTTCTCAAATCTATTTGACCATGAAATTTTTTCTCATGTTTCCCTTTAACATCTTGGAGCAACTTACGTTCCACAATATATACTTTGGGAAACTCCATACTATGACACATTGCTTTCCAAATGAGCCTGAAAAGTCTGATGTAACAAAAGAACGGTTAAAAAAAGGTAGTGTTTCAAGAAAGTTCTCAATGATTCTGAAATGCTGCAGATATGTTAAGGAGAAAGAAAACTAAGACATGATCCCTGATTAGAATCAAGGAACATCATCAAGAAAGAAGTAGGAAAATAATCATAGGTAATTAAATAGTTGTTTGAGAATATTCAAAAGTATAGTACAATTAAAGGTAAGATGTTTAAAACAGAGATAATTTGTTGTGTTTGTATGAAGAAAGAAGGGCAACTTGAGAATGACACAATTCAAATTTTAAAAGAGCCAACTATATGGAAGTTGTTATATATAAAGAGATTCATAAAAGAATACAGAAAGAGATACATGCATCTGGTAACAGAAAGTTAAAGTCAGATAAAAGCTATGGAACTTAATTAGAACCTTGCTTCTCTTTTTACCTCTCCCATCTTATTTTTATTGTCTGGTCATAGTACTGATTACAACTCTCTTCAGAAAATAGGCAGATATTGTGAGATAGATTTATGTTTGTTCTGTCATTTTGTTAACAACATTCATTGGGAAAAAAGATGTTAATACTAAAATGAGATATAAAGATTATCTACAATATGGAAGAAGAGGACTTTACAATCTGTTTTGAATCAGTGAGAGTCAAGGTTATTGACTTGCAGTTTGTAACTCAACGAGCAAAAGTAGATATAACAAGAGAAACTTCCATGTGTACATGAATATCTTTCTCTATGTATATCACATGTACATTTGAAAGTTAAATTCATACCAACTCTGTGAATTTATGTGACAGTTTCAGAGTAGATTTAATAAACTTTGAAGAACATTTCAGAGAAGCAAAGATTATTTTCTATAATATATAAAGTTTGAAAGTATATGTTCCATAATATTATTGTATACAATCTTAATTTTAATTAACTGTCAATAAATACATGAAGTATTTTGTACCAAAGAAAACAGATTATACACCATTTTATCTTAAAGACTTTTTTTTCTGATTGGCTTTTTGTCTAGAATGGTCTTCAGTCATTAGGAGTATAAATCTCTAATTTACCACTTCTTCACTTTAAATTTTTTATATTTAAAAATTTAGTTTTTTCTTAAGACTTATTAGCTTCAATTATAAATTACATTCCCATAAGTAAGGTGAACCTGAGAAATGAAAATCTAAAATTTCTAATTTTGTCAAGAGAACACAGCTACATCATATGGAGCCTAATCCAATGGAGGGCAAGTTGTTTTCAATGACATCACCATAGTTCACATTTTTGGAGGGAGAACTTTGCAGCTTAAACATATTATGAAAGTAATGTACTCACAGAAACAAAGATCGGAGTATCAAATGTTCTCACTCATATAGTGAACCTTGAACATCCAAAGTAATACTGTAAGAAAATGACTGACAGTGGTGGGAAATTACGGGGAGGGGTGGGGAGGGGGGATGGGATTAATGATACTCAATATCTGTCTGGGGACGGGGAGACACCTCTTGTCACCAAGGGTGTCTGAATGAAGCATATTTGTATACCTGATCCTTAATTGTACCCCACAATATGATAATAAAAAATACTGATTAATGAAAAAAAAAAAGTAATGTAAAAAAAATAAAATGAAGCTTATGCAGCATTTTCACATGATAATACTAGAGGCCCACTGTGAATAATATAGACGACTAAACGTTCAAACAAGACTGGAGTGCTGAAGCAGAAAATGCTACAACTATATTTTATGACAATAATAAAGATCTTACCTCATTTGTTAAAAAAGGAAATAGCCCTGAACATTTTTTTCTTGAGTTTGAGCTATCTGCTTCCAAATCTCTAGGACACTCGGCACATTCCTAATCTATTTTTTGTTTTGTTTTGTTTTTATTTCTCACTATTGGGAACTTTCTCCAATCCAATGTGTGAACTATCGGCACCTTATTTTCAAAGTGTAATGTTTAAGGAAGTGCACCGCTGCTTCCAGTTTAAGATGGTTATGGATTATTTATTTACCTTCCTAAAAGTCACTGAAATGACGGTGAAAAAATATAAAAGGAATGGCGCCAGGGGATTTTAGAGTGATAAATTTCTGTATATAAAATTATATTAATAGGAAATCAAAGGTAAAAGAAAATCAGATACTGGAGAAGCTAGAACAGAAGAGGGAGACATTCAGTTGAACCATGGAAAAACGTTGAACTTATTTACGGTCACAGGTACAGCGAGCAGATTTGAGTTACATGGAGGACATCAAAGTAATTCACTAGAGCATTGTTCTGCTGGCCTGTCAGCCTCCCCTAGAACACCGCCCACCACCATCAATATATACAGCTGCTGACATAGTAGCGGTACAATGAAAACAGGAAAGCTGATGTTTAAAGAGAAAATTAGAATTTCTAGCATGTGTAATATGCACAGAAGAAAGGCTCTTAACTGTGGCTTTTACAAAAAGCCTCAGCCTACATGTCTGAATCCTGATACAAAGACTTCCAGGGTCATACCTACCCACTAAAGTGGAGCTTGAAGCAAACCCTTCCATTCAGGGGAGAAAAAAATTGGGGAGAAATTAATGTATGCAATGGCAGAAGAAAGCCACATCAGGTACCTATATTAGTTAACCATGTCTTTCTCTCATATTTTTGAACTGATAGTGGATGGTCAGACATTTTAATCAAATCAAAAGTATAAATAATAAAGTACAGCAGTCGATTTCAGAAGTAAAACAGTAATATTTGGAATACAAATAGACCTTTTAAAAGCTTAATTAGTGTCTTCAGAGGTTCAAAATATTGTAACCATAAAGTTAAGTGGAGAATGAGCTGATGTAAGTTGTCTGAGAACAAGAAAGTTTTTTTAATTAAAGAATTTTAAAAGATTGTACAAGTATAAAAAGATAAATTAGAAGTTATGCCAAATGTATAACATCAAAAACAGAGATGGAAAATGATAGATTAAAAAAAAAATTAGAGAAACACTTTAAGAAGCTCAACATTCATATAAAAAAGAGCTTCAGGAGGTGGAAAATTATTAAGTACACAATATTTAAAAAACACTTCCCATAACTAAAGAATACAAATAACGGTTTCAACAACCATTCTAGTTTAAAGAAGAAAGACAGGGAGTACCAAGAGGGTAGTTTGTGTCGCAGAAGGAAGGGGCCAAATAGGAAGAAACAAAAATAGGATATTTTATGAGTCTGAACATATTCAGAAGAGATTCACTGACTTTTAAAGTGTGGGAAATAAATTAATGCTAGTTACAAAGAAAACTAAGCATATAGAAAAATAGTGGCACGAGCATTATAAATTTAGTGAACTTCTTGGATAATATGTGTTAAGTAGTGATGTAAACACTAAATATTTATTTGAGAAAAAAGAATTACCTATTTTTGGAAGGTGAAGAGGAAAGAATAGGGGAGAAATGGAGGAAAATAATAGAAAGTATTTAAGTCCGAGAACGCTAGTTGACAGTATGTGTTATTATTTCAAAATATAAATTAGCTAAAGGAATTTAAGGTAGCAAAGGTCAACTATTTTTGTTTTGCTTTGTTTTAAACATAACACCTATTTTAAAAACCAGGATTATATTGGCAACACTCTTACTAGCAATTTTGCATATTAGAGTGCATTAGAGCAATTGTGTATCTGTTAAGACTCAAAGAGCGAACTGGCTTAAATAACATGGAAATTTGTTGACACTTAAAACTGAAAATTCTAGGCATAAATCCTTAAACACATTTGATCTAGAGTCTCAACTAAAGTGTCCACAACTCTCTTAATTTATCAGATCTTCTTGTTTTCCTGACTGGTTTCATTCTCAGGCTTCATAGGGTGATGGACACGTATCTTTCAAATATCTTTTTTTCATAAAAGTCCATGAATTTCTCTGCTTGTATCAATTTGGGTCACTTGTCTATTCTTGAGTCAATCATTGAAACAAAACATTTTTATTTTTCTAGCCCTACAAGTTTCCCAATTTGGGGACTCTTTCCCCTTCCATTTCTTCTCATACACTGGAAAGCTCTTTTTTGAGCTTGTCTCTTTGTTTTTATATTTTCGAAATGTAGCTAATAATTATTTTTCAACCTCTTCCATTAAAGCTAAAAGTTTACTATGTATGTGTGTGTGTATACACACACATATGTATAGTTTTTTTAGTTATTGCAATTACAATCCTTCCGCCAACCAAATTCCAGTAGCTTAACACACCATGAGAAATTTATTCCTCCTTCATACCCTGTGTCCACTGTGGGTCAGGAAAGGGACTCTGCTTATCCTAGGGACTCAAGTTAAAGGAGTAATTCAACCACCATTTTAAATGCTGGCAGGCACTGTGCAAAAGCAATAGAACTGACGCCAAAAATTAAGTGCTCTAACCTGGAAGCTCTAGGTATCATTTCTCTCATAATTCATTGTTCAGAACTATGTTCATTTGGACCTATCTGTAAGGGGCCAGAAAATTCAACTATTTATACTATGTACCTAGAAGCCGAGGGAACTGGAACTATTTGGCTAAAAGCACAAGTAACTAACACATTGTCCCACAGAACACCATAAAGAAAATAGGTTGCTAAAATTTTGTGAACCAAGCCAGGTGTGGTGACTTACATTTGTAATCCTAGTACTTTGGAAGACTGAAGTGGGAGGATTGCTTGAGCCCAAGAGTTCGAGATCAGCCAGAGCAAAGTGAGACCTCATCTCTAGAAAAAATTTAAAAAATTAGGCACGGTGGCATGCACCTATAGTCCCAACTGCTCAGGAAGCTGAGGTAGGAGAATTGCCTGGACCCAGGAGTGAGAGGCTGTGGTGAGCTGTGATCATGCCAATAAACTCCACAACCTGGGCAAGAGAGTGAGACTCCATCTCAAAAAGATAACATAAAATAAAATTTTGTGAACTAGATTGGTGTTTTATCATCTGGGCATTTCCATAGAATCCATGAATGAGGAGTGCTATGCTCTGGTAGCATGACAAACCATCAAAGCGTCTATTTATTTTAAATGTTCCATATACATTTATATTTAGTTTGTTCAACAATTACACATCTTAGGTATGATATTTGGGTTTTCAGTTTTAAAATGCTATTACAAGCAACCTTTGGACAGTTAAAACACAAAATTCCTTTATGATGTTTACATGACTCTAATAATAATGTGTGTTTAGGTCTCTTTGTTTGCTCGGGAGTCTATGTAATCACCAGAGGATCCCTGGCTGCCTCTCGAACTTTGTATACTCAGCTGTTGAATAATGTGCTACACCTCCCACTCCAGTACTTTGAAACCAATTCCATAGGCCGGATCATCAGTCGGTTCACCAAGGTAAGGAAAGACATGTCTTTTATTAAATAGCATACCTAAAAGCTGTGATCCATATTTAGTATCTTATAATTTTATTTGTACAAAATATCGTGTGTTAAGTATAGATTTCATTGTTAAATATATTTCTAATCCTTAGCATATTTATAACTGATGTATAACAGAGTCACATTTTACACATATAATTAAAATAAACTTTGAAAATTTACTTAAAGAATTCAAAAACACATGTGCTTTGATATCTACAATTCTAGCCCTCATACACTTTGAGTTTGAGAATCACGGGTTTAAGATAAGAAGGGAAAGAAAATGCAAATCCGTATGAAGACGGCTGGACATTCTGTCTTTAGGAAAACTTAAGAACTCCCTTATAACAAATAGGGAACGGGTGGAGGTTTCCAGAGTGTCTCTGCTTATCTGTGGGGGTTTTCCCATTGTGCCTACTACTAAGTGCTTATAATTGCAAGAACCAATAGAGATATAATGCAAACCACATGTGTAATGTTAGATTTTCTGATAATCACCATACAAAGTAAAAAGAAACAGTTGAAATGATGAATTATAATAATAGATTTTATTTAACAATGCATATCCAAAGCATAATTCCAAACTGTAATCAACATAAAATTATTAATTAAATATTTATACTTTTTTAGTGCAAAGTCTTTGAAATTTGATTTTTATTATATACTTATAGCATACCTCAATTTGCAAAAGTCACATTTCAACTGTTCCATAACCTCATACTGCTAATGTTTCCTGCATTAGAAAGTGCAAGTCTAAAACCTTAAAGTATATTAATACATCTTCATGTATATGTAAAAAAAAATTGTGTCTGAGGGGAAGATACAACATGAAAATACAAATAAAAGTATCTAGCATGGTCAATTTTTGATGGGATATTAACTCTTGCTTAATTATATCAATGTATATACTGTTCTTTGAAAACTAATAGAAGAACTTGATCAACAGCATTCTATCTCTCTCAGTGGAGATTTCTTACTAGACCCTAATGAATAATTATCATTTTTATTCAGTAAAATTTCATATGACTGGGTCTCAAGCAGATAGGTAGGAAGTTGCATATATATGTGATATTGCTACACTATTTGATATATGAGATAATCAGGAAAATCCCAAAACAAAACAGAATTAATAAAATTTCATTTCTACTCTGTATCAGTTTTGTCCTGAACTGAGCAGTTCATACGTTCAAGGTGTGTTTGTATTCCCTGGGATCTCTTAGGTCAAACGTTGTACCACCAATATAGACCTAATTAAGTTGTTATATGCAGCAAAGTGTGAATTAACACATGACCTTCCTATTGTCCTTCTCTCATTCCTATTTTCCACCTCACCTTTCAGTTTCTAATTTTTTAAATGAAGATTATTTTGCTTTCCTGCCTGTTCTGATATGTGTAGGAACCACCAACCCTAGAAGGCTGTTGGACATGTTCTTAGGTGATAACATTGTCCCGGGAGTGATTTTAAAAATTTTTGAATAGTAAATAGTCATAGATGAACACCCCAAATACTGGATTTTGAAAATGAAGCTATTGGATTTTTGACTTTTTTTTTTTTCTTAACAGGGTCTGACTTTAGTTGTATAATTAATTATTGTAGATGCAGGTAGCTATTGAAAAAATATAAACTGCTTGATCGTAGACATCTTTTAAACAGAACAATCTTTTAATTTTTATAGTTGGCTACAGGAGAAAAATATAAAAAGATGGGCAAAGATTATGTAGCTAAACTTATTTAATCATCAGATTGTCATACCTGGGTAAACAATTTGTTTTGTTTTTTTTATTTTCCCACTGAATCATATATTTCTTCTTCCCCTCATTCAAAACCATGAAGATTAAAAATAAAATGACCTGATATCAAATTTTTCAGGACATGTTTATAATTGATATACGTTTCCATTACCATTTACGAATGTGGTTGAACTGTACTTTGGATGTTATCGAAACAGTGTTGATCATTGTGGGAGCTTTGCCAAACTTCATTCTGGGAATGATTCCCCTGGTTTTCTTCTATTTCTCAATACAAGTAAGTATATAAATTTGAATTTGTATCACAACTTATAAGTCTATAGTCAAACAGAGTTTCAGACCCACTTAAACCTCCTGGCAATCCTCATTTTCAAGAAGCAGTGCCCCAGAAAGATTGCATAAACTAGAGATTCACTGGGGGAAATGCTTGTAAAAGATAAGGGAGGAGAGCGAGAGAAGTCTGGGCTGAGCAAGCCCTCAGGCAGGGATGCAAGTCTGATCACTGCAAAGGAAAAAAGAAGGAAGGATTGGGTAGAAAGGTCTTGAACTACAGAGTAGTTCCATAACAGGTTCCAGTAAACCAAGGGGAATTCCTCAAAGTTGCCCATGGGAGTGTCCCACGTGTCTCCAGAATGAGGCTGCTTTACCACTCCTTGCCATGTTCAGTCATTGACTGGGGGTTACTCATGGAAAAAGTGGCCTCCACGGTGACACAGTAGTGACCCCAGCGGTGCTGCAGTCAGGCTATCAGTCAGTTGCATTCCCTGTAGCAAGAAAGGTGAGTCCTGTGTTTTCATGCCTACCACAAAACCTATAGATTGTTCACATTTTGCCAGAAAATGAATTTGCCTGCATATCCAAGATAAACAGATACTGCCCTTTTGTCCTGTTAAACCAGATATCAGCAAAGGATTCTGGGAAGAGCTAAATATGTCTCTCATGACACTCATATAATATTTCATTTTTTAAGATTTTTTAAATTGTATTTTAAAGATGTAGGGTACAATTCAGGGTTAGGTACATAAGTGGTCATTGTACAGGTAAGGTGTGGTACCCTTAGACACTCATATGATATTTTCATATCAAAATGTCATCAGCCAATTTAAACTCTATAATTATGTCACTGTGAGGCTATAATGGAAAACAAAATCTCTTAACACATTCTATTTCAAGTTAGATATAAAAGTAATCTGAGGACCCTGTCACAAAAGAATTCTGATAGTTTAATGAATATTATGCCAGCCATAAAGAAGGACAAACATATGGACTTCACAGTAACTTGGATGGTTTTAGAGTTTATCATACTCAGTGATCTATCACAGAGACAAAGAACAGAGAACCATATGTTTTCACTCATAAGCGGACCTTGAAAAATTATTATAAAACTACAAGAAAGGGATTGGCAGTAGTGGGAAACTGTCAGGAGAGTGGGGGTGGGATTGGCAGTTGATGGAAACTGCTAGGGAGGGAGGGGCATACCTCATCAACAAGGGTACCTGCATAATCAACGTTGGTATACCTAACCCTAAACTGTACCCCACATCTTTATAATAATATAAAAATAAAAATAAAATAAAATTCATATTGGAATTTAGCCTACTCAAGTCACATTGCTAATCATTTTCTCAATTTCTCATTTCTGATTCCCTGGACAGTTTAATGGAAGAACCCCATGGCTTCTACAATTCACTGAAATTTTATGAAAATTTAATCATTTCTGCACGTATGCTACCATTATTCCTTCTACTTCATATGTTTTCCTGTTCTTTCTGTCTCGCTAGATCTTCTTTATCCTTTATGGCCTAAGTCATAGTCTCTTTTCTGTGCGAAGCATTTTCTATCAAGATAGCACAAAGAGATCTGACTCACCCATGTATTGTAAACTTATTATACTGCTAGTATTATAAGCTACTTGTTTTTGGAGACCAAATTCTTTCCTTAATGAGATTGTAAGTTCTATAAGGGCAGAGGGATAATATTGAGGATCAATTATGTCTGCTTAAAAAAAAAACACTCAGCCGGGCTCGGTGGCTCAGCCTGTAATCCCGCACCTTTGGGAGGCTGAGGTGAGTGGATTGCCTGAGCCCGCGGGTTCGAGACCCGCCTGGGCAAGCGAGACCTCATCTCTACAATAAATCAAAAAAATTAGCCGGGCGT
>CAUYQG010253085.1:0-11412 GCA_963574415.1 Tarsius wallacei
AGAGTTGGAGGCTGTGGAGAGCCAAGATCATGCCATTGCACTCCAGCCTGGGTAACAGAGTGAAACCTCAACTCAAAAAACAATGAGAAAAAAAAAACACAAACCACAACAAAACAAAAACAAAAAAAACAGAGAAGAGGTCACTAGTGTGGGACTACATGACTGGTATCCTTATAAAAGGGGGTAAAAAGTTAGAATGGGAACACACACACAGTACCAGGTAAAGGTAGAGATGGGGTGATGGTCTACAAGCCAAGAGAAACTCAAGATTGCTGGCACACCATAAGACGCTGGACAGCTCTGCTTGTCAGCCTTGCTGACACCTTCATCTGAGACTTCCAGCCTCCAGAACCGTGAAATAATTTCTGCTGCTTAAGCCACACAGTTTATAGTATTATATTACAGGAGCTACAGAAAACAAATACAACTAGAATCCGACTTTAACTTAGATTCCAATTTTATTATCTTCACTCCAACTTCTAGAGCAAATATGTGAGATCAGCAACTTTGTACAGAACAAGGCTTGAGGCTGTTCCACCCTCCACCATAGTATGAAGCTGGCTCTACCAATGTCACTGTGTGTTCTGAGTTAGCTCTGTCATAGCTAGCTAAGCATCTCTTCTCACCCAGCGTTGCTGGTGGGACGACTTGCATGTCTGCAGCTGTGGTCCAGAGGGTGCCTATGCTGAATACAGAAGTTGCCGTAACACTGGGCACAAGCCACCTGCAGCATCTCTCTCTTCTTGCATCCCTCTTTCGAGCACCGGTGTGTAAAAATCTGAGAAAGCAAAGTAACTTCAATGAGCAATTCTCTAACAACCCCCAGTGAGCCCATTCCCATTTCGTTCAGCCACCTCAGTGCAGATGAGATGGAGAATCTTAAGTGGTGAATACAAAGTCAGCATTTCAGTTGGGGACTCACGTGAAGATGTACCAGAGACGCACACAGAAGAAAACAGGGAAAAGACATAAGGGAGCAGGGACCTGGCAGGAGGAGGCCAAGCATGGTGTGACAAGCACAGTACCACAGGGTACTTGGTTCTGGGGAGTCCTGGGGGCAATTGCCCCATCAGGGGCAGATCTATTAATGCCCCCCACACTCACTCGTTGTTTTTGGGGTTTTTTTGGGGGGGGGGCAGTGATACAAATTCCCAGGTACTTCCAACTCTCAGTAAGTAGAAGGTAAACAAAGTAGGGAGTCCCTCTGGCAAAGACACACAGGCACAGTCACTAAGAGTCACCGTGCAGCAGGGTCCTGTGCTATGTAAGTGCAGGGGTGCAGGCAGAGCACGGGTAGCGTCCACTGCAGCAGCAGGAACAGAGCATGCTAGGAGTACAAAGGAGGACCCGGGGCAATTCTGGGTGAGGGAGGCTGTATCAATTTGGAAGAAGCAGGTGTGCCGGGCAGAGCTGCAGCCTTGTGAGGGGTTTAAAAGTCCTCCAGAGGGCTGAGGGTCCAGGGGCACACGAAAAATGGGGCAAAAATAAATAGGGCAAGAGAGGGGACTGGAGCAAGCTTCCAGACGAAGGGTTTGTGTGGTAGACTAAGGAACATAGGTTCTATTCCCTCATTTTGAGGTTGAAAACAGTAAGAGTTAATGTGGGGCAACCCCTCAGGTTCCCTCCCATTGTGGGAGCTTTTCTGTCCTCGCGATAAAGCCTGCTTTCTCACTTAAAAAAAAAAAAAAGAGTTAATGTGGCCTTCCATTTATTTGTGGTAATGCAATTGCAAAGTATGTCTTTCTTTTTTTGAGTTGGAGTCTCACTCTGTTGCCCAAGCTGGAGTACAGTGGCACTCTCACAGCCACAGCAGCCTTGACTTGCTGGGCTCAGGTGATCCTTCCGCCTCAGTTTTCCAAGTAGCTGGAACCAGAGGCATGCACTACCACGCCCGGCTGATTTTTTGATTTATTGTAGAGACGAGGCCTGCCATGTTGCTCAGGCTGATCTCGAACTCCTGAGCTCAGGCAATCCTCTCACCTCCACCTCCCAAAGTGCTGGGATTACAGGCGTAAGCCACTGGGCCTGGCTGCAAAGTATTTCATATAATGCATTGATCAAGGTAGTTGAAGTACAAACCGGAATCTGTGCCTAGAAACATTTAAGCTCGACAAAAGTCAATTCCCTAGAAGAAAAAGCCCTTTAAAATGCCAAAATGCCCATGTGCTTATTCTGGAGAGCAATGAGACAGGAGAGGGGCAGCATACCTGCAGCAGCAGATAGCCTTAGGAAAAGCCACCGGAATAAACCAGCAGGGGCCCACAGAAAGCAAGGGGTGGAGTTGGCCCAGGCTGGTCCCAGGAGGTGGCCCTGCAAGTCTGCAGTCCCAGGCAAGGGACAGGCACTACAGGAAGGCAGGCGGAAGTGCATCTCCCTGGACATCTGGCTAAGGAGGAAGATCCAAACACGCATACTGGTTCTGCCACCTCCTGAAATACCATAAAAGTGACAGAAAAGATCTTCCAGAAAGGGATAAACCTACAAGGGCAAAAAACAAGAAGACAACTGCAAGAGCTTAGATGCCAAAGGCACACAGAGCAGTAGTGATGGACGTGGCAGATGAAAGGAAGTTCAACCGTAAGTGGGTAGAAAGACGGAAAAGCAACTCTGATGCAAAACCCTCAAAATCTCAAGGAACCGCAGACCAGAGCAGGACCACAACAGAAGCACCCAACGACAGCAGGCGGCTTCTGCTTCCACTGTGGAGAGGGTCAGACAGAGGCCGCTGCCTGGGGAGCACGGCAGGGTCAGAGAGAGAGAAGAGGGCTGTGGAGGACAGCAGCGAGCTCTCACGTCAGGACCTCTGACATCAGGACCTCTGGCTACTCTCTCCACTTGACTCCCAGGACTCCAGAAGCCAGAAGCGGGTCCTCCAGGCAGGGGCACAAAAGGTCTTCTCTGGGGAATCCAGTTAGCCCCAAACAAAATCAGAAGACTTCAGGGCTTCCTGAGGAAGTGGACCAGGCAGGTGACCCACAGTGAAGAACAAAGTCCACCTCGCACTGAATGAGCAATGGATCTGGAGCAGGCACATGACACAAAAAGGTAGGGAAGGAACAGCAATCTGGTGACAGCTCCTGTGGGGAGGAGAAGCCCCTCCTGGCTCCAGCTCCAAAGAACCAGAATCCAGACGGGCAAGAAGAAAGTGGAGGAAGCGAGAGAAATGCAAAACAACGTTCCAGAGTCCAGGAGGGTCCACTGCATGCCCAGCACAGAGGAGATGAACCTTTCAACTCTGGGACAAGGAGATCTTCTAAGCTACCAGGAGAAAAACTGGTCCCACAGGGGACCAAGGTCAGGAAGGCTTGGGAATTCTCTAAACAACAGCCGACGCAAAAAAAACTAACCAGAGCCCGCAAATAGCCCAGAAAAGATTCCAAAGCCAGGATGCTAAACCCAGGCAGCTCAGCAAGGAGAAACAAGATACAGACCTTGGGAAATGGTTTTGAATTATCTCCCAGTTTCCCTCACAGAAAGCAACCAGAAGATGTGCTTCTGTCACAGTAAGGGAATAAAGCCAGGAAGAGCAAAACACAGGACACAGGAGACTCAGATCCACCAAATGAAAAAGGTAAAGGAAACCTCTAGGCTGCTGACCCCCAAGTAACAGAGGCTGAAACACTCCCTCCAAGTAAGTTCAACTTCATGGGAGAGTGGGACTGACAAGAGAATGTGCACATGAGTGCAAGAGGGGGAATGAGGCAAATCCTCAGGTATGCAGGTAATTACTCCAACTAAAGGGTGAACAAGACTCAGGATGCAACACTACACATGTCTGGAGGAAGAGCAGACACCATGGGCATACAGGACTGGCCGAGAGTTGTAGGTGGCATCTATGGAGACAGAGGCCTGTTTTTCTTTTCTTTTTTCTTTTCTTTTTTTTTGAGTCAGAGTCTCACTCCGTCGCCCAGGCTGGAGTGAAGTGGCACACTCATGGACACCGCAGCCTCGACCCGCTGGGCTCCGGCGATCCTTTCGCCTCAGTCTTCCAAGCAGCTGGAACTACAGGCACACGCTACCACATCATTTTTTTTAAATTGTAAAGACGAGGTCTCGCCATGTTGCCCAGGCTGGTCTCAAATCCACAGGCTCTGACAACCCTCTTGCCTCGGTCTCCCAAAGTGTTGGATTACAGGCGTGAGCCACACCACCTGGCCGCTAATTGTCATAGTTAAAAAATTGACCTTTCTCTCCTCAAGGAGAAACCAGCATTCACAGATCCATCCTTACCTTCTCTTTATTCTTCCCAGGATGATATTTACAGTCTCCATCCATGTGGTCACCAACCACCACATCTGGTACCTGTCCCTTTTTTATTGGGATGGGGATGTTACAAAGTGGACATACTGGAACCTGAACATCCTAAAAAGAATGAATATGACATCTGAGTTTCAGACAACCAAAACTCACAAAAGAAAAAGGTACTACTGTATGGAGTACTTAAAGTGTTGAAACAGTGCAAAAACCAACAGTCTGACCATTAATGAGAAGAAAGCATTGTCAGCATAATGGATTAACAGTAGGGCATCTCTAGAACATGAGGGAAAGTTGCTTTAAGTGGGTCTCATGGAATGTAAACATAACAGACCAACTGATTGCAGACATGACTCTAGGACAGTGAGTAAAAGGCAGCTAAGGAAGGAAGCTGGTACAATCAACCAGGGATGTCTCAGGACAGCAGGGCTGGCTGTGTGTGACACCACTCAAGTGAGAGGAGAACCTGCCTAAATGCCTCCAGAGTGGAGGTGATGGAGGAAACATGGACCATCAGCCTGCCTCAGTGCCCAGCAGCCTCTCTGATCCTTCTGTGGCTTCTCACGTGGCTCTTATATGCAGGGAGTCACTCACCCACACAGAAAGAAGCCAGGTCCATAATGACCATTGCTGGCTGCAAGCCCAAGGCTATGGGGTCTCTGGAGAGGGTGACTGTAGCACCCAAGTAGCTGAATGCCCAGATGGTTAAAACACCTGAGCCAGGACAGAAAGGTGGTGCCTATGGAGACCTGCGACCTGGTGACAGAATGGCCAACAAGAAAACTGAAGTAGCAACTGACAGGGAACCGGTGGCAGGCGACCGCAGAATTACGGGGCCTATACCTGTGGGCTGAGCTGGAAGAGTCACTGAGTGGTGCTCCTTCAGTTGGCCAGTCTGCCAAATTAAGAAATAAAGCATCACCCAGTGATCTCTAGCCAGACTCCTCCCTACTTAGGGACATGCAAAGGTCCAGTTGACAAATATGTGGGTCATTTGGTTTGGTCACCAATGCCTGGGAAATATGGGGAGTGTGAGTCACACTCTCCACCCACCATGATGACCTCAAACAAGCCGACACTGACCAGAGTGTGGAATGCCAAGTCACCCACATTACTCACTGCCACTAGGGTGAAGCAGCAGAGTTCACTAATATCATCTGTGAAACACCCAAAAACCAAGTGAATGCAGGCTGGGAGTCGTCTGAAAAGTCAATCACAAAGCCTTAAACCTTTGGGCTTACGCAAGTTAGTTTTCTTTTCTCTCTTTTTCCTTTTTTTGAGGAAAGACTTATTGAGGGAAAGCATGTTGTGAAGGGCAAGGGCACCGCAGACAGAACAACAGTGAGAGCGCCTGTTGCCTCCAGTTCGTTTTCTCAAAATCTTCTTTCAGTTTCTACTGCGTATAAATTGAGTCGCCCAAACGTGATGTCAAGGCTGCAAAGTTACTCAGATGAACAAGTTTCTCTAGTGCCTTCCTGGTTAGGTTCCAAGTACTACATTTTCTTTTCCATCCCAGGAAGACACAGCTATGTTTTCCTTGGTGCAACAGATCAAAGGAACCACGTATTTAACAGAAGGTCACGACTATTTGACTCCACAAGCCCCTGAAAATAAAGTCTCAGTTGTCTGAGAGCTGTGCTGTCCAACACAACATCCTTCAATGGTGGAAATGCTCCTATCTGCACTGTCCAATACAGTGGCCACCGGCCACATACAGTTACCGAACACTTGAAATGTGGCTTATGAGAGGCCAAGAAACTAGATTTTAAATTTTATTTACTTTTCATTAAGTTGCTAGTCATGTGGCTAGTGTTGAATACAACAGACAATGCAGCTTTAGACAGTAAAGATTAGAATCTTTTGAACAAAGTATGATGAATTACCTTCTTGAATGCAAATGGACATTTATGTGCAGCATACGTGAAATGATCTTTACAAAAATCTTGTTTACACACATCACATTTTATTGGGAGGAAATCTAAAGAACAAAAAACAACGAAATGTCTTAGAAACCAGAACAAAAAAAGTATAGATCATACTATGCAGATATTTACCTTCACTAAGTGCTTCGTGCCTATGGGATAAACATACCCTTGAGAATCACACATGAGAAAACAATTTTGGGTCATGAATTTCAAAATGCCAACAACAATTAAGAAACTGTATAGCTATCTTCTCAAGAGAGATTCCATTTCTGTGGTGTCACAGTATTTAAGGGGCATGCTTGGGTCCATTAAGTCCCTGGCCGCCAGCCTCGCACTGGCCTCAGTGGACACTAAGTGTTGAACAGAACCTGCATCACACCAACTTCCCAGCATTGAAAAGTCGGAAAGGCCCCGACAGAATTATCAGCTAATTAATGTAATGACCAGTTCTCCTCCACAGAATAGCCAACAAAACACAATTTCCTATTAACAGTCTCTTAAAAGTGCTTACCTAGCTGCTTGCAAGTTTTTTCTGAACAATGCTTTCCTAAATCAGGAAACTCCATTGTGAGAACAGTGTTGAAAACACAGACGGCAGAGTTAAATATCACCTACAAGAATTAGAATGATTAGGAGGAAAGCAAGGACTGCCCCAATTTAGTCACAAGGATTGATAATCTGCAGCTAGCAAACACTGATTGTGGAGCATGAAATGGGACTATCAGCACAGATACCAGGTCTCAGCCATTCAGAATCAACCCCGTGAGGAGAGACAGCTTTTTAGACCTTTTAACTCCTAGTCTGTGAAACGTCACCCAGATTCCAGGTTTCATTAAACCATTTTTCAACTCATACTGATAGGAAAGACTTTCCGTATTCAATTTACACAGCTGCCAGTGGAAATTACTTCGGTGAATTTTATCTATGGAATACACTTGTTGACATAAACAAAGCTCTGTTACTAGGTGCTAAGTCTCATTAGTCAACGGTAGTACACTATTCAAAGGAGATGCAACTCTGCCTAACTCCCTTATGCATTGAGTTTTAGTTTGAATTTACTCTTCGATGACATCAACCTGGAGTTGATCAGGGAGCTTCAGCAGTTAACTCACCATGAAAACAGGCAGACAACCGGGGCAGCTGTTGCACTTGAGAGACAACTGAAGACCACAGCAGGGCTCAAGAAGCCCGCTCCATTATCTGTACCCACCAAAAGTCCCAGATCGCTCGCTCTTCCCAGAATTCACACCGCCGGGTCCTTTCCGGAATTTCCCATCCGCTCCCCCCACTCTCCGGGAGCTGTCCTCCAAGCCACAGCCGATACTTCACTCATCCCCTCCGTCCTCATTTCGAAGTGGCTCTTCCTCAAGAGGGTCTTTCCCTAAACCCTCACCACCCTCCACCTAGATTACACGCCTCCTTCTCTCAAGGGACCCATTTTACCTTTCCAGCGCTCACCCCCTCACAGCTGACTCAGTTCCTTCACTGTTAGCTCCACGAGGCACAGAGACTGTTTCGGGGATGCCCATCGTGCATCACTGCACGACGCACGACGGAGGCGCTCGTTAGAACACCTGGTATCTGCACTAAATCTGTTTGCATTTGGTTGTTGTTCAAAGAATGAACCAGCGCCTGGCAGCAGCCCCAGAACGACTGTTCGTTTCGGCGTCTCGCGTGGCGTCGGTCACGGGCTGTGCGACCAGGGAGTGCGGAGTCTCCGACGGTGAGGAGCGGATGCTCGTAGGGGCCGGGCTCCCAGGGGAGAGAGCGGCGGTCTGAGGACGTGGCCGGGGTGGGGGGTCATTCCCCTGGGACGCCAGCTCCTGGCCCCTACGGGCCGGGCCCGCGGCGAAAAACCGGAGGAGGCTCCGTGGCGACCGCGTCTGACCCCGCGCTCCCACCCCTGGCGCGACCCCGCGGGAAGCCCTTCCCCTCTCCCCCGCCAGGACCGACTGTGGCCCAGTACCTGACTCTCGTCGGGAAGCCGAGCAGCCGCAGGGGCCGGCGGAAGGGAGCGGAGACGGAAACGAGGGAGCCCCTCGCCCGGGACCCGTGCGGCCCCCGAAGCCCACCCTCACGCACCGGCGCCCGCAACATCGCGCCGCTCAACGCCCCCGGCATTTATGGGCCGCCGCCCGGCCCGAGAGGCGCCGTGGCCCGCGGGTTCCCGGCACGTCCTGATGACGCCACCAGCAGGCCGGCCAATCCCGCCGCGCCGCGGCCCAGCGGCTCCGGTGCGCCCCGAAGACGTCACCAGCCAGCTGGCCAATCCCAGTCCACTCCTCGCTCCTCCGCCTCCCTTCTCGAAGAGCCTGGGTGCTTCTCGCCGGCGGCGCGGGTGCCGAGTCACTGCGCGTCGGCTTTGCGCAGGCGCGGCCGGGCGGGCGCCGGACGCGAGAAAGCCGGGTCCCCGCCGCGCTGGCCCCGGCCGACGGCGCCTGAGTCACTCCAGCCCGCGGCGCGGCGCTCCCCGTTAGGCCGCGCGAGGACGGCGGGCCCGGGCAGCGGGAGCACGAGGCCAGCCCCGAGGTAGGAGGCCCGAGCGGCCCCGCGAGGCCTCCCGCCTGCCGGCTCCCTCCAGGGCCGCGAGTCCTCAGGTGTAACCGCCGCTTAGCCTCTCCTTAGAAATAGCGTGTTTTGAGGCCTCTGCAAGCGTAGATAGCTAGGATAAGAATCGTATCCAGAACGTGTGTGTCCGCAGATTCACAGCTTGACCTTTTCACCCCACGCGCATCCACGCAGTTGGCTTCTCGTGTGGCGCCGGAAGGTCGTGGGCTGCGACCAGGGAGGGCGGCGATGAGCGCATGCTCCTGGGGGCCTGGCTCCCGGGGGGGATGCGGGGCGAGGTCCCCTCCAGCCTTTGGCCCCCACGTTTTTTGTCAGCTGATCGATTCAACTTACGTGTTTCTCTTTCATGTGTATCCCGCAATATATGGTTGATTCGTCGAGTTCATGGCTGCTGCCTCTGACTCATGCCCGACCGAAGTTTCCCTAACACGGGTATCCTCTCCCTGAGGCACGTGACTGGCAGCCTTCTTGGGATCCAGAAACAGGCAGCACTTGGGCACTGGCTTGGGAGTGAAATGGGTGAAATTACCAACCGAGAAGCAAAAAAACGTGGCACCAGAAAGGCTGTGAAAAGGATACTTGTTTATGGCATGAGAGTGGAGACAGAAAAGACGTCATCTTGCTCAGCTCAGTTGGAAATGGACACCCCTGCTCACGCAGGTTTTTCACCACTTGGCACATGTGGTGAAAAACCCACCCCAAAAGCCCACCACAAGTATTGATTTGGGGGCTATATATAAATTGTAGCAAGTAGGCAAATTCACAAATACAGAATCCACAAATCGTAAGGACCAACTGTGTATGTATGTGGTTTTTCTGTGTGTGTCCCCTTTTTAATTTTTTTCCTTTTTTTTTTTTTTTTTTGAGTCGGAGGTCTCACTTTGGTGCCCAGGCTGAAGTGCAATGGCATGATCACAATGATCATGGCTCATGGCAGCCTCAATCTCCTGGGCTCAGGTGATCCTTCCAGCTTGGCATCCCCAGTAGCTGGGACTACAGGCGTGAGCCACCATGCCCAGCTAATTTTTTGACTTTTTTTTTGTTTTTGAGTTGGAGTCTCAGTCAGTTGCCCTGGCTGGAGTGCAGTGGCACACTGTGACCATCCCAGTGTCGGTGATCCTTCCACCTCGGCCTTCCAGGTAGCCAGAACCACAGGCACACACTACCAGGCCCGGCAAATTTTTTTATTTATTGTAGAGAGGAGGTCTCGCCATGTTGTCCAGGCTGGTCTCGAACCCCTAGGCTTAGGCCTCCCAAAGTGCTGGGATTAGAGGCTGAGCCCAGCCTTTTTTTTCTTTTGTAAAGATGAGGTTTCCCTATGTTGCCCAGGCTGGTCTTGACCTCCTGGGCTAAACAATGCGCCCACCCTGGCCTTCCAAAGTGCTGGGATTACAGAAGTGAGCCACCACACCTAGCCCATTACTATTTTCTCAGCCCTTTAAAAACATGCTGTAGACATACTGCCCCATCACTCCTGAATACTCCGGTGCTGATTTCCCGAAAGCAGCCAGTAAACACTCTCCAGCCATCCATGTCAGCAAATCAGTGTTGAAACAGTGCTAAGGCCAGTCCACAGACCCTGTTCTGTTTTTTATCAACTGTGTAAACAATGTCTCTTTTTTCTTTTCTGTTCTAGGATCCTATACATAATCACATGTTCATTTTTCTCCAAGCTGGAATATATCCCTGGATATTCCTGTCCTTATTAAAGGACAGAGATTTTCATATGCATAGGATGACCTTTAGTCTGAGTGCATGGGTGTTTTCTCAGGACTGAACTCAAACCGTGTTTTCTTGACAGGACTACATAAGAGGAACAGGATTTCAACCAGTTCTACCTTGGACTGTGTTCATTTTATCTGGTCATACTGGTATTTGCTGGGTTTCCCCATCATAAAGATACCACTTTTTTAATTTGTAAATTTTTTAAAATAATAAATTGTCTGTGAATGTTAGGGTCTCACTCCTTTCACCCAGACTGGAGTGCAGTGTTATGACCACAGCTCAATGCAGCCTCAAACTCCTGGGCTCAAGCAATCCTCCTGCCTTAGCCTAACAGGTAGCTGGGACTACAGGCTAGCACCATCATGCCCAACTCGATTTTTTTATTTTTATTTTTTGTAGACATGAAATCTTACTGTGTTGCCCAGGTTGGTCTTGAACTCCTGGGCTCAAGTAGTCCTTCCACTTCAGCCTCCCAAAGTGCTGGGATTACAGATATGAGCCATTGTGCCTAGCCTCGTTTGTAAATTGATTTGTGTTTTCTAGAGTGACATCCTGAGGTCACACCATTGTCTTGGTCTTCATCAGATCTCTCCGGGCCAATCTTAACCTTCGTCAGTGACTTCTACCTGAATCCCTGTGATTATTGCCAAACAGTGCTTTTTAAAATTTCCGTTAGCCGGGCTCGGTGGCTCAGCCTGTAATCCCGCGCCTTGGGAGGCTGAGGTGAGTGGATTGCCTGAGCCCGCGGGTTCGAGACCCGCCTGGGCAACTTGGTGAGACCTCATCTCTGCAATAAATCAAAAAATTAGCCAGGTGTGGTGGCACACGCCAGCTACTCAGGAGGCTGAGTCCAGGAGGTCAATGCTGCGGTAAGCTGTGATCGTGCCACTACACTCCAGTCTGGGGAACAGAGTGAGACCCCCAACTCAAAAAAAAAAAA